>JAOBRG010364694.1:0-12302 GCA_027574985.1 Umimayanthus nakama | reverse complement strand
GATCCGGAATTCAAAAAACTTATCTCGGTCAACCACCTGGTTTAATATTAACGCAGATGGCTTTCATGCTTCAGCTTACAATTCTGTTTTGAGAAAATAAAATAGATCACACTTACTAAGGCACTGATATAAGGTAGACTTCAAGAACGCCATTAAGAATAGGTTTTTCTTACACACGCACAGCTAATTGAATTTTTGCAGTGTTTTTGCATGGATGTTTTGAAGGGAGGGCAAAATCACTAACGCGCTTTTTGGTATAACTATAAGATTAAGAACCAATATTTCAGCTGAGGCTGAGCTGTTTCTAAATTTTTGGCGACTAAGAGTTAAATTTGTTCATATTCCCTAGTTTTTCCAAACAGTGGATTAGTTGTCCTGGAACAATAAAAAAGCGCTAAGAAACACGTGTTTGATATTGATTCATCTATCGGCATGCATGCGATAAAGTCGTGAAGCTCTCAATACAGCGTCAGCGAACGTGCGAGTTGCTTACAGTACACTGGAGTGCTGTAGTTGTACTAAAAATGTTATTTTAAAAATTATTTATGAACCTACATGTACATCTCAATCCGGCTGTGTACAAAGATTGTCTGATCAAAATTTCAGGCTGGTGATTGTTCTTACTCTTAGTTTGTTCTTAATTTTTGGCAAAATTCAGCATGGGTGTTCTCACAAAGTTTGTTGTAATATAAAAGGCTTGTACGTTTATTAGCGGCAGCTGCGTTTGGCAGTTTTTTTAAAAGGCTTATGCCTAAATATCTGTGAAAGGGAATTAGAGAGCTGATTTTTTAAAAGCCACATTGTTAAACAAAGCTGGAATTTTAAGTTTTCTCTAAACGCTCAGTGCTTCGGGGGATCCAGGTTTCTAATCTTTTCTAAACCTCTGTTTATAAAAAATCTTCGAAAATCGTTGAATTCTTGACCCTGTTTATGAGCGGACGGTCGAAAAACCATACCCCGAAGGGCGGCACGTCCCCCTATAGCTTCGGTTTGGGAGTAACCCGCCCCCGGGGTATTGTCTGATGCAAATTTAAGAAACAACCTGGAAGTCCAAACGAGGTAGTATATTAGTAAAACCATCGGCGAACTGAGATAGAATGAAACCCAGGTTTTCCAAACTGTCAGAATACTAATACCAACGGCGTGGGCGAATAGAGTTGAGGTTACAATACAAGTATGAGATGTAGCCATGAGTAATTGCTACTATATAGTAAGCTGATATAAAACATGAATATGGATGACTTATACTGCACTGATTTCTCAGTTATCCTCACACCGTCAATCCTTTGTTACAAGTCTAGCAGTTTACCACTCTGAATCTCTCACGCCAGCGGGTCATTAACCCGCCTTAGTCGTCACTGATTCGGGAACATGCTCTAGTCGCGATAGTTTTGTTACGTTTAAAGTTAAACATATTCTAAGAATGCTGGGACGTTTTAAAAAGTCCAACGACTAGTTATCTTGACAGGCAGATACTTAGAATACACTGAGGTATTCATGAAGTATTGGCTATCTTAGTGGTGCATAAAAATACTTCGTTTGGTCTTGAATACTATTTGGCAACACTCCTTATTTTTTCAGCCAGATGTAAGCTTTGAACATTCTTAAAAGTGTTCTAATTGGAATTGTGTCTGTGTACCCAACATCTAACACCGGGCCCGAGGTGGACTCCCCTACAAAAAGGGCGGGAGGGTGGGTTTAAAATTCGGAGTCTTGCTTCACAGTAAAGATATGACTTTAAAGGCCCTGTTACACTGTGCAATTTTCTCAGCAACTTGTCTCGCATTGCTATTGCGAGACAAGTTGCTGGAGAACTGCACAGTGTAACATGGGTTGTCTCGCAATTTTTTGCTGCGCGAAGCGTTGCACGAAGTAGATCTCGGGTCTACTTTTCACAACGGATTGCAGCAACTTACAACACCAATGCACAGGTATCACCCTTCCAGCAACCTGTCTCGAAACTTTACAGCAGTTTTAACAAGGGCGCATGCGCACACTTCTTGTTTTTTTCGTAACGAGGTGCATTGCGAGACAAGTTGCTGAGAAAATTGTACAGTGTAACAGGGCCTAAACTTTAAACTTTGGCAACTTGCAACGCTACATTTCCAACCGTTGCGAGACAAGTTGCTGAGAAAATTGCGCAGTGTAACAAGGCCTTAAGTTTGTCCGGGTTATCTGTCGACTGACTTGCATGCAAATTTATGGGGACACGAAAGTATGCCGAGTTATGAGAGGTAAAGAAGCCGGCCCGCGAACTTTGTGCCTCGCCTTTAACGCAATAATCTAATTAGTAATTTATAGTTTACTTCATCATGTATTTAGTAACTTTAACTCTCTCAATCAGTTTCGCGATCGTATTTCGTCACTTCGACACATTTCTGTAAACCTGAATTAATTTTTCCCCACAACTTTTTAGTTTTTAGGTATTTATTATTATTATTATTGTTATTATGATTATGATTATGATTATTATTGTTATTATTATTATTATTATTAATATACTTTTTTTTAAAAAGGGTTTTTTTGCCTGACCGCCCCAGCTGATAATCCTCCTTGGGAGGGGTTGCTGTATCGGAAAATAAATAGTAAAGACAGTAAACGAATCCTAGTACTGCGGATGGCTTTAGATGAGATTTGCCAAATTAGGTACTCATTTTTGTTATTAATCCAGTGTACTGACTTGTTTCCAAGGAGTAGTGTCCCGAGCGGTTCTTGCCCAAGTCTTGTTCAACCAAAGCTGTGATATTCTTTTAATTCATTTCTTGTCCAGGAAAATTTCCTGTATTTTTTTTATTAATGACACAGTTCTCTGCAAAAGCTTGCAGAGTGGCTGAAATCTGGCAAAATCGCTCAAGTGGTACAACATGAAAGCTTCTTCAAAATATCACTTTACAATTACCGAAAATGAGTCAAACTAAATTTTAGGTTTAAAAGTAATAACTCGGAAAGTTCTCAAAAGATACTATAAAATCGGCTATTCGGCCGCGAACGGAAACGTATGGTCACTTTGTTTGCGTTTAACGTGAAAATCGAAGTGAATTCCAAATTAGAAAGCTCTAATATCACTACATTAGACAGGAAAATCAGTTCGTGTAGATAATTTTTAGGAGATCTTGGAGCGCCGCGACAAAATGGGTGATTTGGCACTGTGAGAAACCTTCGTTTCGCTTCAAAATTGCCGGGACCGTTGGGGCTCGATATCTAAGCATAGAATGGACAAAGCAAACTCAAAGTTCCATATTCGTTAGTGGTAGTTCCCCAATACCTTTCATCTGAGAAGGTACAAAGAATTTGGATTTTTCAAAGCTGCGCAGCTTAATTGATAATTACAGCCAGTCGCTCTTAAATCTTCGTAAATACTCGAGTTTCTGCGATGGTAAGCAGGTGTTACAAAATATTGTTCTCTAATACCGAGCATACCAAAACATTGACAAAATAAGAAAACCGGATTTTTTTTTGTGAATGGAAGTGAAAATTTGGATGAGTCTTTTTCATTTCAATGGGTCAACAACCGGAGGCCAGATCTGTCGCTAGTGAATAAGGCTTTCATAGTATTATTAGTTCGTTTTGATTTATTTCTCGACTCATGTCATCAGCACAAATTCGACAAGTGAAGAGCTTTGTAATAAGCGTAAAATGAATAAGGGTTTATCAAACCAGAATCGTCCGTATACCATTGGTTCTCTAAGATTTGTCTATAACAAATTTGTAAATGGACTTAAGATGATAGGACAAACCCTTCCTGTAAAAACTCGATTAAACCACTCCACTGTTGCAAATAAAATGGTTTCAATCTTTATTTGATAATTTGATTTGGATAGTTACAATTGTATACAACTGCGCTCTTCAATTAGTGGCAGTGCATACTCCTATATTCATCTTATATAAAGTACTTCTCATTCTTTGTTAAAAACAGTTCAAAATCAGTTGGTTTTCATACGTGCAATATCAGTTATGCCAGAGTAATTAAATTCCCCTCCGGTTCAACAGACTGTAGCTTCTCCTAAGCTCGACAACCTATCAATTAACGTTGCGACAAACCGTCAGTCGTTACAGCTTTGAGCGTGCCAGTCTGCTTTAGATATTCGTTTGCAAGCGTTACAATCATAGACGAGGCCATGCAACTGCAATTGGTCGTTCCGACAAATGCTTCCCGATTAACTTCGACACTGGTCAGTTGCTCCCTTAAAAAATAACTCAAAACTTTCAGTTTTTGAACCTGTCTTCAAACCGTCTGCAAACTGTTTGAGTACTCCTGTGCTGCTAGTTTCTTATAGATGCGGTACACTCTGGTCGGCAGATGGGAGGGGGGGGGGAGCGTAACGGATAATCCCCCCCCCCATGATTATTCTGGGTACGCAATGATGGCCAACGACTGTGAACGAAGCTTCTTTCACAGTTTTTTTAGCATTCGTTCTCGAAGCTCAAACTGATAGCTACACTTTTAACAAATTCTTACTGTACTAAAAGCAATCCTAATCCCATCATTTACTTGTACTACAATATTGTCAAACAACAAGTTACAAAGTGTACATGTGATTGTCAGTTTGAGTTCTATGAACAAGACCACTTCCTTCCCACTGAACTATCTCTGGGGATAGTCGGGGATGGAGGAACCAGCCGCTAATGAAACAAGGACTTCTATGGATAGAACTAGTTCGCGTTTTCACGAGGAGATTATTCACAAAGCTAGGGCTGAACTTCTTTTGTAAAGCATACTGTTAAACAGTGTTTGCATTGCCCGTGTCCCATCAATGTACCTAACATTCTCAACACGGAAACGCTAAAACAAATTGGCAGACCAACGCCGAAGGGCAGCGATGGCCTACAAAATGCTTTTTTCTTACATAAGTCGCATCTACTGCATTACTTGGTGAAAGTCAAAAACGACTGTCTGTTTAGTAAACTATATGCCGCAAAATCCTTCTTATCTGATTTTTTTTTTTGAAAACTGTTAGATGACAAACAAATTTGGAAACTGATGGACTTTTAAAACACTTGAAACTGCCAACAACAGCAAAAACAAGAATTGAAAGAATTCGAAGCCGGAACAGTATGAAGCAAACCTAACACCAGAAAGTTAGTCCGAATTGCAACCCGATCAGTAGAAAACTATAAAAAGAACTATATATTGTTAGAACTACTACATTTGATAAAGAAATATGTACATGCACATACAGTATAGTTCAGTTTCTTTGTCTCTGTACACATATCTAAACTAAGAATACAATGGCAGCTTTGGTTGACTGAAGTGCACGGGTGAATAACAGCACAAAAAATCAAAGCAGGGCTTTCGAAAAGATGTTTGGCTTTTGTTCGTTTCAACTGTTTCACATAAAAAACGGAACGCCAGAGAATTCGCTTCGCGGTAGCGTATGTGATGATAGGTCGTGGTGTGACTTGGACGAATCGCTAGCAGCATCCTAACTTCTTCGTCTGTTCAAGTTTTAAACCACTTTGGCTACCTGCAAGGACAACAAAGAAATTATAGTCTTACAATTGCCTAAAATCGTTTAATCAAGGTTACGGAAACTTTCCAAAAAGCTGTAAATGCTTCTCAAGGAATGTTAAATCAAAAAAATCCACTATTATAACTTCTTCCAAAACTGTAATGAACTGGCAAGAAACGCGAATATCTACCACAAACTGTGAAACTTATACGTCATGTGTACAACTGCATATTGCAAAATCCAGCAAAGTATTGTTACTGGGTTCTTCATTTGGTGGTTGTTATAGACACAGATCGTGGCACCTTCACTGCATTTAATACACCGTAGGTTGTAGTACTAAACTGGAAGGTATTATCTACCAGAAAAGTAAGTAAAACATTGAGTTGAAATTGACTGACAGCAAAAGTAATGTAATTAAAAGTGTCACCGTACCTGACGCCAGCATCTTGTTGCTCTTCATAAAATCCTCTGCTACTTTTTCAAATACTTGGTCTGAAGGACAGAGAAAACAAAATATAGTAAGCAAGACATGTTTTTGGAAACCGCCTACAAGGATACTGAATGAAAACGTTTACAAACGCAAGTCATCTGACATCCAACTTTAAACAGTGAAAAACATTTTGCACTGTTCTTTCCACACAAGCACGATAAGTAAGGTAGAACGGTTTTTTTGCAAAGGAAAAAACGTCAGACATAGGACCTCATTTTTTTTGGCATAACAAACACATTTTCTTAATTTTTTGTTGCGTGTGTGCAAGCTTGCATCAAACTATAGTATGTATAGTGGTATGTAGCTATGTAATCTCCCAGGTTTCCACTAAAAAATTTAAGTTTTTATGCATGTGTCTAACACAGCGAGATTTATCCATTTTGTTAGATGCATAGGAGAGTACGCCCAGCGGCCATTAGTACACCCCCCCCTGTTTAGGGCAACAAAGTTGTCTAAAGCTTGTCTAAACCCATCAGAGATTGGTTGTTTCAAAAGCAATCTTCCGAAAGGGTAACACTTTTAAATATTGCAAATCTCTCTTTAATCCTTTCAGCCAAAGCCTCCTTACCAATAATCTTCTTCGTACAATATCAACACATAACAGACTAAAATGTGTTTTGTTATAAGAACAAAAGCTGATATCACATAGCAACCACTCAAGGATGAATCACTTATTTTTTTCAAATTAATTGTTCAAAAAATTTGTAAGGGTGGGTTGAGAGAAGTTAGCAACAGATCATATGTCGTTAATGTGCCTGAAAACTGGTCAATTTTATGTTTTACAAAAAGTATTGTGACTTTAGTATTTGAAGCATCCATACCTATGTTTGTCCCTCTCTTGCTTGAAGTTTCAAACACATCGCTGTCTATTTCTGAAAAGTTTAAGTTGAAGGAAAACTTTAGCACTACAGTTGGTATCAGAAAAAATGGATTGTCACTGGTAACATAAAACATTCTCCCCAACCAAACTAAATCTGAAAGCTAAACTCATTAACATTATTTCATGCAAAGGAAAGTCTGAGCTGCCTCACAGGATAAGCCAAACTGTGTTCACACAATACCAGTGCAACTCAAAGTATTTGGTCAATATTCATACTATGTGAATGCTACATACTAGGGCCGTAGCTAGTGTCAAGCAGAGGTTTAATCACCTCAGATGAGTTCTGTATGTAAGCATCATTTGTAGCAAAAATCTGTTAGTCTAAAAGTGTATACCGCTAGGCATCTGTCTAAAGACTGACTGAGGTTTTCCAACTAGTTGTTTAAATTTTAGGGATAAAACACAACCGCACAGTCACATAAACTGTACTATAGAGCATCTTTTTGACAAATCTTTTAATAGCTATTTAAGCAGGGAAATACTAAGCAAGAGGGAATGAGAGGAAATCAAGGCAGAGAGTAATAGGTAATTGAACATAAAGGAATAAAGGATATACAAGATTGTATAGTTCAATAATACGTAACACGATCTGATTGATATACTGTCAGTATCACCTCCAGATCCCATTATATCCAGAATACCAGTGATGTTCAATCACCCTGGTATAACTGACATTCAGTGACACCTGGTATACAAGTGAATTTAAGTTGTCACGTGTTGTACCTTTTCCATAGTTAACTACTGTCCTTGACTGAACTTCCCTTGGTTGCAACGCCTCCTCAATGAGATCAAGTTTGGTGCCGCACAGATAGATTCTGCAGTCCTTCAGAAACAATTTGAAACAAAATACTTAATATAGAACTTACAATACCTGCATTGTAATGTTGTATAATAGTTTTGGCTACTTGTGGCTCATGAGCCTGCAGTGTAGCATAGACCAAAAGTTTGAGAACCCCAAAAGCTGGTCAAGTGTTTTACAAGAATGACAGGTGTGAGTTTCTAGAGAAGTGTGGAGGCATACCCCCCAGAAATTTTGGAAAACTTAAGAGTCCCTTAAATTGCCATTTTGTGCATTTTGAGATGAATACCTTGCTTATCAGCCACAGTTAAATAAAGAATTAAAAAGATAATGTTTTGGTTGAAACATGTTATTTATGTTGGAAAAACTCTTATTCACAATTCTAAATTTTAAACATGTTTTTCGAGCCATTAAATGTTTGTTGTTTGTAGGAATCACAGCATAAAAAAACTAAGATTTTTCTAGGTATCAAAAATGCAGAGCTTGAATACAAATATGGTTTTATATTCAGTCGCAGCAGGTCAGTGGGTATTTAAAACATTCAAATGCGGGCCAGACCCGCTTAGCAAGGGTCATTTGGGATCTATGGTGTAGTCAGTGGTGACGCCCAGAACACTCTGAATGCCTACTTATAGAGTTATATAACTGCCAAGACTGGTGGTTGCGATTTTTTTGTTATGGACATGTACATTAAACAATTATTCCACAAATGCATGAATGAGCTTTTAGAGAGCGGACAAGGTGCGAAGCTTTGTTAAGGCCTATACAAATTGATGCAACAAGTCACAACATTGTTGCGTGTTGTTGCAAGTTTCTGACAAACAGTGTTGCGTCCAATTGCATGGGCCTAAAAGTTTGACTGGTTTCAAACTATACGCAACAAATGCCAACATTGTTGTGGTTCCATGCAAATGCACACAACAGTCATGTTGGGGCCAACAATGTTGTGTCCATTTGCATTGCCCTTGAAAGCACAGAAGCTGACTATAGCTAATTTATCAGCTAAATACTTAATGAAAATGAGACATAACTAACTGGTTCTGCAGCTTTTACTTGGTCGACCCAATACTTGGCCTTGTCAAAACTTGTCAAATCTGTGAGATCTGAAATGGAAGAGTTGGACAGTTGGATCATAATTATGGTTGCAGGGGTATTCCTACCCACTTCATGGAGGAAATCTTGGTTGAAACCCTTCCTTCAAATAATTTCCAGTCTAAGACTGGCAAACCTTCCTTTGAAAAACTTGACCAACCTACTACAGTAAATGATATGTCCAACCCCTTACCTATAAATATCTTGTCGTGAGGGTATAGCTATTTTTTACAATGTAGAACTTTAACAAACAGTTATTAGAATTTGGTCCATGTTGTAGTTTTTTAGTTAATGTAAAAAATGAAATAGCTCATTATAAATATATGCAAAATCTACAGGATGCTTGTCTGTGCTTCTGCCAATTGTTTATTTACAAAATATCTTTCAAACTTTTGGAAAAATGGATGTTTACTCAAGGAACAGGGAAATTTCTCTGCTGTGCTGTGTCTCCTACAAGAATTTTTTGCATACCTGGCAACAAGATTGTGTGTTGTATTTAATTTATTTTAAATGCAAATTCCATTAAATCACTTTATATGCAAACCAACATGAAATAGACCATCTACACCAGAAAGAAATGAAAGTTTAAAAAAAAACTGAAATGTAAACCATTTTCACTTTCCAAACTGGCAATTGAATATTTCACGAACTTGTGAAAAACTTACAACTTCACAACTGTATATTGTACTTATATATGGTGAGTCATGTCTCCTGTATAGAGCCGTTGCCATGCTGAGTTTAATGAAGCAGTAAAAATTCTGTTTGAAAACTGAAAAACAGTTTTACATGCATAAATAAATACGAAACATGACAAATGCACTGTATGTACCACTAATTTAATTAATGCTTGTAAACAAGATGGCTTGAGCAAATGATGAGTGAGATGGTATAAATATACATGTAGACCTGTAAAAAATCCCAAAAAAAATTGTTTTATGAAAAATGTTAGTTCAATAGTAAACTGTACACCTGCTTTATCATGACTACTTAAACTTTTTCTTTCAGACTCATAGCTACATTTAAAACAAAATCAACGATCACTCCAATCTCTAGCTGACTGCTCACCAAAACATATTAATGCAGCGCGCGCACTCCTGTAGTACATGGCACTCATAGCCTGGTACCTCTCGGCACCTGCTGTGTCCTGGAACAGTACCAAACAACATTACATGATCAATAATACAATGTACCATGGTCACTTGGAAATGCTTTCGACTAATGCCCAAGTAGACAATCTGACTTTTAATTTCTGTTTACTATTAAATCTCTAACTGACCCAAAACTGTGTTTAGTATATCAAAAGTCTGTTCTGTTTTCATCAAATATTCATTGCCAAGTGTCAATAGATTTATGAGAACTATTTGAAGAACGACTTTTAATTAACTTTACTTTCTACAACTTTGTGACTGTTATACAAACAACCTGCTGGGCTAAGTTTGTAGCCTGCAAAATATTTCAGCCACGTTTAATTTATATAAAATTAAAATCAACTGCTTTAATCTTTTACAACTAGCACATACAGTAAATACTTTACATCTATCTTATGCCAGGATATGTTGCAACAATTTGTCTTTCATGATATGGGATACAATTATCATGTACTGCAATGACTACATGTACATGCAACTAGTATGTACTTTCACAACCCTAAAGAATTGTTTTCAGAAGCACAAAAAATTCAAGTACAGAAGCTCCAACATTGATAATCCATTATGAAAGCACCTTTGGTGCAAATTAGGGAACAATGCAAATTCAAGTACAAGAATAGAACTTTTCTCTTTTCTTGTGTTTGTGCCATGCTCTGTTTTTATGAGGAATGCAAGCAGTGCATGTGCAAGAGCATGTAAACTTGATAAGAACTCCTGCACGAGTTTGCAACAATTCACATGAAAACAAGCTCAAATATCTGTATGAAAGAATTTCAACAACAAATTAAAAAGTAAGTAAAAATATGCAAAATATGTTTTAAAAGGGAGCAACTAACATGGTTTTCAATTTCATTAGAATCACATTTGAATATATATTTTTTTAAATTACAAAATAGTGCCAAGCAAAAGACTCGTATCAGTGCATTCATGAGATATTGCACTTGCAACATCTTTTTTTTAAAATGCCTCATTTAGTTCAATTAAGCTAACAACTATATTTATTTCAATATACCACAGCAGTGTGTTAATACGATTCTAAAACCTGAAGGTTCAAAAAACGGCTGAGAGTTGACCAGCAGTAAAACACGCAGACTTATTCTAAGGCTCATATTCAACTCACCCATATTGCCAATGAAAGGTTTCTGCCTTGTATATAGAGATCCTTTCTACAGAATGCTGCGCCTATTGTCTGGTTTGAGGTAAAATAAACATCAGAAGATATATTGATCGTGCGTAATTAAAACTATAAAACAATAATTGTTTAGGTACATACAGCTCGCTCATTCTTGTCTGTTGGCGAAAGAAACCAAATGGAAATAAATTGCAAAGTGCCATATTTTACTTTGTTATCCACCAGTGCGAAAGCCGTTAATGTTTTTAAATACTTAGACTTCATGCACAAAATCACACTTGTCAACAAGAACATGTCAATTGAACAGAACTCGGAAGAACAGCTTGGAAAGATGAAGCGTTTGCAGTTCATAGCCATGCACTAATCCGTTGACTTAGAATTCCTTGCCTTCTGGAGCCCAATAAAACTTCCGTCCGCCCATTAACTACAAATTGGTTACGGGTTATTGATTTTATGTTACAACCGCCTCAATCAAAACAACAAAAACAAATTGGTATTCAATGGGTGTAAAACGCTGTTCTCGGACAATTGTCATTTATCCGATCCATCGCTAACGCACAAATTTTAGTGACAAATCTTTTAAGACCCGCGCAGATCTGATCGTCGCTAATTGCTAGGTTGAAATTCTTCAACGTATTTATGACATTATTAATTTAGATGCTGCATCAGCTCCATCGATATGCACTGATTACACAAACTCGATGTACTTACAGAAGGGGTTTCTTCGCTGAAAGAACGCGTGATGTACCGCGTCACTAAACATGTTTTTCCACTGTTGACTTTGCCCAGAAGGACAACCTTCAGGTAGGTTTTCTCTTGCATGAAATAAAGATAAATAATTTATAAACAATTTTTCTTAAGAAGAAGGCGATCGGAGATGAAACGATGGAATTGTTTTCAGATGTTTGGCTTCGGACCGTCAGCTGTCTCTCTCCGCCATGTTTGATTATATTGTGCTGAGCTGAACCGCTGACCAAATGCACTGTGTCTTCTGTGTCTTTGAACTTTTTAACTTTTGTCGTTCAGGCGGCAAGCTCGGCCGCGACGTCTTGCTTGAGGATGTCCACAAATACCGTATTTCCTCGAATAAGCGCCGCCCTCGAACAAACACCGGCCCCGATTAAACGCCGCACCTGAAAGCCAAAATGTTAATAAGCGCCGCACTGGAATAAACGCCGCACCTTGTCAGTTTAAATTAGTTTAAAGTTTGAAAAGCACAGACAAAAATCCACAACATCGAATTTCTTTGATTTCTTACGCGTTTACAAGCGCAACAAGTTGTAGTTTCAAAACTGTAAAGCTTGATCAGTA
>JAOBRG010364683.1:0-12302 GCA_027574985.1 Umimayanthus nakama | reverse complement strand
ATTTGCACCATGTATTCTGGTGCTAAGTTGTTGGCAATCTTAAACATCATAATTGCCTTTTGTTCGTTTCTTCTTTGTTTCAGTGTTAACCACTGAAGCTTTTCAAGAATATCCTTGGAGCGCTTGGTGTAAGTTACTCCAGATAATATTCTTGCCGCTCTATTCTGGAGTCTCTGTAGCTTATCGGTAAGTTTAATGCTAAGGTTATCCCATACTATAGAGCAGTATAATCAAAATATGGTTCAACGACTGATTTATAAATTCTAGTACGATTTTCGGGATTGACGCACTTACTAATTTTCTTAAGCGCTGCAAGAGAAGTTGTTACTTTTTTTGCAACGCTTTCAATATGTGCTTCCCATGTGAGGTGTTCATCGATTTGGAGTCAAAGACATTTTGTTTTTTTAACTTTGGACAACGATACGTTGTTTAGTGTTAACTCAAAATCGCCATCCAGTGATGCTATTCTTTGTCTTGAACCAACAAGCATATATTCAGATTTCAAAATATTTAGGGTCAGTTTGTTCGCTGATAGCCAGTTTGCTATATGTGCGAGATCTTTGTTCATCTCCTTCTGTAAATTAGTAAGATTACTTGAAGAGAATGAAATGTTGGTGTCGTCGGCATACATCCTACCTCTGCCATATTTCAAAATTGTGGTGAGGTCGTTAATAAACATAAGAAAAAGTAGAGGGCCAAGAATAGTCCCCTGTGGGACCCCACAAGTAATAATCTTTTTTGTTGAATATTCACCATTTACAAGTTTGAGTTCTGGCTGAGAGGTAAGATTCGAACCAGCTTATGGCTGTGTGGTCTAGACCCATGTATTTTAGTATAGTTGTTAACAATGCATGCACTTCTGTTCAAGCACTGCTTAGCACAGATATCGTCATTATTAATAAAACTATAGGTTGTTTTTGTGTTTACAAAACTTCTCAATATCTGAGTTTACCTTGTCGATTTTGGAATTTACTGATGGGTCATCAACTCGGTGTATTATTGAGGAGATGCCAATTTCTGTTGAGGGATTTTCCTGCTTGATACTTTCAACTAGGTTAGTCAGCTTCTGGCTCACTTGTTTCGGGCTTTCTGTCTTAATGTTGTTCGTCCCGACATGGATAATTAACTTCTTTGGCTTTCGCTTCGCTGCCGGTTTGATGAAATCTCTTGTGTCTTCGATCGTAGTGCCTGGAAAAGGAATTGCCTTTACATCGTAACTCCTCGATAGTTTATCTTCTTTGATGAACTTGATCATGGAATCCCCAATGACCGTGTTGCGATCTTTTTGGATTTTTTTATGATTATTGGACTGCGGTTTCGGGCAGTTGTTTTTCTTGTTTTCGCCGTTGTCACTGGATTTGGTGTTCACTTTTTGTTTTCGTCGGACTCTCTGTCGTCTTCGACGCAAGTATTTTGTTCTTCTTGATGGCAGTTTGGTCTGTTTGTGTCTTCTCTGAGGATTCTTATAGCTGTTACCAGGCTGTCTCGTTCTTCTTGTAGCACTCTTACTCTCTCAAGTAGTTCATCATAGGAAGGGCCCCGCCGGTTTAAAAGACTTGATTTTCAGTCTAAGTCGGCCACTCGTTTCGACATGTCAAGAATGATATTCCTGTTCTGAGGACAGGAACAGCAGTTGTGGACCTTTTCACTTACGGGATTCTAAAGTGTGTTCAACGATTAGTTGCATTCGTCATCGCATTCGGTTTCGCTCGTGTTTATTGGAATCATCTTTTACAGTCATTGTTTCTTCCTCGCCCATGACAATTTCATTCTCCTGGTCATCATTCATTGCATCCTTCAAAATCAAAGACTGTTCAACAAGCAACATTATGTCTGTCTTAATTTTATCCTGCTGTGCTCCTTGAACGTTCAAAGTCTTAGTCTTTGGAGAAAAAAGACAAAGTTCCTTTGATCGCTTTGAGGACATGGGCATGAAAGCCGCTATTACCTTGCACGAAAGACCATGTGCCGTCATGCAAATTCAATTGTTGTTCGGTGAACGATTCTTCGAAGCTGCCATTCCATTTGAACTTGGTCTTACCTCCACTTTTCTCTAGACTTAGGGGTAAATGAAGATGTCTCGTAGGATCTTGAGGATTAGAATTCTGTTCAACTAGAGAGCTTTCCGAAACACGTGTAGCCGCCATCATGGTCATGCGCAGATAGATAGATAGATAGATAGATAGATAGATAGATAGATAGATAGATAGATAGATAGATAGATAGATAGATAGATAGAGTCTAAGTGCTCTATTCGCATGACCTTGTAAACTGATAACAGGTATTGCTAAAGCTTGTAATTTTTTTACAACAATGATAAATGGAATTTAAAACTAAGTAACAGAACTACATTTCAAGCACAATTAGCTAATATATGATCAATCGTTACATTAAATTCGCTGAGCACTAGACCCTTGTAAACTATTTTTACGTATCTTAAAACATTTAAACACAAAAGTTGTAAAGTGTAATATCACTTTATAATCATCACTGGTTATAATTTCAAAAATATATTCGGATTTAAATGGATTGATTCTCTGATTGTTGATTTTCTCAAAAAATTGAAGGCGTAAACTATTATATAAAGGGCAGTTGAGAATCCTGTGCTCTTCTGTTTGTGTCATGTTCATAGAGCAACATATAAGCAAATTCGATCTTCAGAAGCAGTATTTGTATAATGGCCTGTTTCAATTGCTAACTTGTGGTTGCTAATTCTAAACTTTGTTAGAAGTTCTTCTCTTATTAAATGTCTGAATTACTTCTAAGTAGGGTTCACTTTCGTATCTATTTTTAAAACTGTGATAAAACTCAAGTTTTCTCCATTGGATAACAGAATTATTCCCAAACTTTGTATACACTTCTTTCATTGTTTGTCCGTATTTTGCTAATACTGGGTTTGAGAATTTACTAACTAAAGTATTATTGTATAATTTACATTATAAAAACCAAAAATTTTATGTAGATTAGAATGATAGCATTTCTTCTTATGAGCATGCAGGTCTTTTGCGATGAGAAAAGCCTATTTGCAAGGGTGGAATCGGGAAGATCCAGCAAATGGTTGTAATAACGGAGAATTAACTTGTCAGTGAAAATTCTTAAGGGGATTCTGCCCTATACATCATGCGAAATTTGATGCTTTACTGTTAACTCCCAGGTAGTTTTTGCAAAGCTTTAGATGTACTTTTTCGGTTGGGTCTTTATCCCATGAGTTTAACTGATCCGATTTGTTTTGAGTAAGCTCCCCAAACTTCGCAACCGTACGTAAGAATTGGAGGTATAAGGCTGTCAAACAAATTGTTTGCTTGTTTTGGTTTTAATCTGTTTTAAAATTTCTACTGTCTTAGTCAGTTTGTAGAAAGCGTGAATAGCTTTTTCCTTTGTCTGTTTCTAAAGTGAGTTTTGAAATTTCCGGTCGACATTTTTATGCCTAAGTAAGTGAACTCCTGAATCTTGTCAAGAGTTTTATTGTTTAATAAGAGTAAACAATTTTTCTTACGTTTTTTTAAAGTTTTTCTGGTGATTTCTTGTGGTTAACAGTTGAATGCCATGACACACAGAAAGAAGAAACGCTTGCTTTTCCGTTATTTACATGTACAATTTTGTTTTTACGATGAGCGTTACGCTTTCGCTTGCTTTCTAGCTCCTTTATACGTCTACGCTTCCGGTTTCACGATGAGCGTTACGCTTCCGCTTGCTCTCCTGCCCGCTTCTTACGTCTACGCTTCCGTTTTCACGATGAGCGTTACGCTTCCGCGTTGAGCAATACGCTTCCGTTTACTTTCCGGTACCTTACGGCTACGAGTCCGTTTTCACGATGAGCTTTACGCTCCTTCTTGCTGTCCCGCTCCAGATTTTAGTAATTACTTCTCCTAAGACGTTTTCGAATTGACTACATATAGCTAAGACTTGTTGGAACTGAACCAAATGCAGATAAACTGCACACATTTCAGGCGTGCTGATTACTGTGTTATTACAGTTATTTTGCGAAACTACTGATTGTTTTTTGCTCTGTATCACTAGTTAAACTCATAAGAAGAAACCTGATTCAAGTAAGTATACAGGGACTGCGGATCTACTTTGAAGGTCATGGGGTTGACAAGTGACACACAGTGGTGGGGTTGTGAACACTTTTAAAACTTAATTATCAATTCTTTATATATAATTTTCAAAAAAGTGTTCAGGGCCCTATAGCTATCAGCCCCTCCTCCACATTCCCTGGCATAGCAGTCCGAAATAATAAGTGAGGTAGCTTCGAGATTATATTTTCTCAGACAGCTGAAGCATTCCTGGGTGGTATAAATGTAAAACTTAGTAATAATTCTATGTAATCTACATTAGACAGTTGACCGAGTATGCATGCAAAGTATATGAGAACTCCTTCCAAACTATCTCAGTGATGACCTTGAACGATTACAGACTGAACATGCATAGCAAATTCTTTATCCCGAGCAAGGTTACACCGAGTCTTTAGAGAAGGCTGTTATCCAGACATTGCTCAAAAGACGTCAGGAAAAAAAGTGAACGGTGTTTCAAATAAGATTTTAACCGATCAGAGACACAGACTACATAGCCTTTTACCCGAATATAATGTCGGTATAATAATAATCTTAGAAACAACCGACGTCTCGTCCGTCTAACATGCAAAACTAATCGTTGTCAAAATATAGTTTTATAATTTACAACGTAGCTCGTACACAGATCAGTATAAAAAATATAAATGACTACTGCAGTCTGAGTATAGACTACCAGAAGCCTACTGTCAAGTTTACATGCCTCGTGAAAGTGAGGGTTTTGTTGTACTAAATAAGCTTTCTAGTGCGAATTGCGGGGAGGGGAAACGGGTGAGGGTTTAATACTTTTTGTTATCTGTTGGATTAGAAAACCAATATATATATATTAGCTGGTAGTTTTCGCAGCTTGATTTCTCTTTCTGGTGATGAGTACTTTTTCACTATATCTTACCAAAATGTCATCAGCCTTCCCACCTACATTGGTATTGCAGTGGGGTAGTGAAGCAGGATTGCAGGAGGGAGGGTTTGAAGTAATTTAGAGCGCAAAATCACGAAAAGGAAGATGTTACATTCTGCGAAGTGGTAGTAAGACAGACTTATGTGTCCTTTGATGTTAGAATGGTAACGGCTGGGCAAAGAGGCCGAGGCGACAGTAAAGTAAATATTTTATTTCCAGTTTGGTATGAGGCACATATTTGGTAAAGGAGAGGAAGCAAAGCTGATGTCGCTTGACGAATAATGGGTTCTCAAATGGAACGCAAGAGTTCTGAGAATTCGTTCTGGCTAGAGTGGTCCTGCTCACTGCTGGATCAAGGCCGCCCAGTTCTCCCACTCCGGTCAGCCAAAGCACCGCCGGAATTTTGAGAGTTGTGTTTGGAAAAGTGTATGCACGCACCTTGGAACTTTCAATTAGTTAAACTGGCTAGAACCAGTTCTTTTCGGCCACCCAGAACTGATTCCTAAAATTTTTAAGTAACGCGGGCTCATGACGTGCTGTTTAAGAGCAATTTGTAGCTTTCATACTATACTCGGCATAACTTGAATACTTTAAACCTTTTATTTAAGTGTTACAGTCGTTATACTTTTCACATGCAAGCTAGTCAGCCAGTTGTTTGCACGGTTACGATTTAGACCCTCTTTATACCTGCTACTGAAATCATTTATGTGCATGAAATTGAAGCGGCCGTAATTTCCTTATTGAGGATAGGTTATACCCGTAATTTCTGTGTCAGTTGCTCACCGGCCTTTTACAGCTTTAAAATATTTTGCGTGGCTTTATATTAAAGCGTCTTCTCCCTCAATTTTCTTTTTCATTTTAGCAGAAATATATGTTTCTCTCTTTTACATTGTACTGACTGATCAAAGTATCAGTATCATAGGATTATTTGTACAAAACGATCGTATAAAATTGTATCTATAAAAATTAATTTACAAAACAGTTCAAACTTTTATGCCATTTGCTGTGGTCTCCATTGGATTTCATGCTGAAGTGCAACCCTTTAGCAAAACTCCTGCATGAGAAAAAGCGCCGTTGTAGCTTTAGTTTACTATCGTGTGTTATCATTCACCATTACTTGCTGTCACAACACAGTCACAGTTGCTTACCAGAAAACCAGTGGCTAGTACTTCTCTATTATTCGTCTCCAGTCTCTTCAGTTTTCGTCATCGCCCATTACTTACTTGCAATAAACAAAAAGCAGAGCTTTTTTCGACGAAGTTATACATTATTAGTGAAGGGGTAACCTAGAAGGTTTGGCCGCTGAGCACTGACAAGCATATGTTTAGGTTTAGTTGTTGTAAGTTAAGTGCTCTATAATAGTCCCAAATAATACCTACTGAGCGTTAGCCCTAGATAGGAAATGGGCCCACGCGGAGAAAGAGAAAAAAATACATTATTAGTTTGGCCGATTTGGCATGATGTTTCAATGGGAAACAAGCGGAGGGAGTGTTGTTACAAGATGTTCTCAACTTGTAAAGTGACGATGAGCCGCCTAAAGCAATGGCGTTTGTTCGCGATTTTATTTCGACGGCGGCCTGGACGAAAGAATTGCGTATTTGGTGAAACAGGCTCTGTTGTTGTCCCCGGTTCACCAGAAGTAGTTAAACAACCGGAACCGGCGAAGTAGCCCAACCATCCGGTACTATCATAGGAGATCCAGGCTCAAATCGAAGTGAATAAATCAAGGTAGCCTGATACGTCGATGCGAAATCGAATTTTTAAGAGATTTTGTATGTGAACTTCGTTTTGGCCGATATCTCAGCAACTGCTAAATCAAATAAACTTTGACTTAGCTGAAGTGTTGGTGGTAAATCGAAGGCATTTCGCCGATTTTTAGACCTCATTTCTCCCCACCTCCCCTCACTGTTTCTCCCTTTCATTTGGTGGGGGAGGAGAAATGAGGGTCTAAGAATCGTCAAAATGGCTTCAAAATACAACAAGGGAACAACAACGACACATGCAACACTTTAGGTAAGTCAGAGTTTATTTGATTCGGTAGTTACTGAGATATCGGCCAGAAACGAAATTCCCACATAAAGAATTCCAAAAAATCGATTTCGCAACGACATATTAGGCTACTTGATATACTCACTTCGAGCCTGGGTCTCCTGTGGTACTATTTTATTACAGGCAGGAACCAGATGAATGCGTACGGGACGGACTGAAGTGTGCCCCTTATGGCTAGCGCGCAATCGTGCCTGTGAATCGTTGAACACGGTTAGCTGTTGGGTTACACGGGATACCATTTATGTCTGGTATCCTGTTAGATCTTGTGCCTGCTAAAGATAGCCGGATGTTGAGCTGTTTAGTTATGTGTAATCAACACACGTTGTATATGTGGACCATACATTTTGATGCTTTTTGCATGGCTGACAACTAGTTACATTGCATCCGTAACACTGTCGTTTGTTTACAGTGTGTACAGTATTACCGATTGCCACAGTCGAAGTAGTTGCATTGCATCCGAACTATTACCGGTTGCAACGGAGAATTCGAAGAACCAGTTGCATTGTACCGTTTCTTGCTGCTAAATGCCACGGAGGTACACGACATTATTGCGTTGCGTCCTAACGACTGCCTATGTTTTCACATAGTTAGTAAAGGGTTTCCATTGCACCCGAAATGCAGCCGATTAACACGGTGGTGAACTGCTGCATAACGCACACGAACTACCACCGGTTGAACTGGACGTAAACTGAGAGCATCGCCGACATAACTTTCCTTTTCGTAAACACACGAACTGCTGTCGGTTTCCATAGAAGTGAACTTATTTCATTTCCAGTGAGCTACAGCCAGTTTCCACAACGAATCCGTTGCTGCGCTGCACCCGAAATATTGCTAGTTACCAAACAGGTGATTTAGTGTATGAGCTAGTATCAATGAATCAAATGACAGTCTGCATGGCCAAGGGATTGCCAGCACTTTCTCTGCGTGCACTTTGCTGTCCAAAAAAAGACTTAACAATACTGCCAGGAGAGTTTCAGTTTCTGTCCGCCTGATGTTTGAAATATTCCTCTTCTCGTATTAAATTGGGTTACAACAAAACTACATCCTTATACAACCACATGCAACTCCTTCATTTCAGGTTTAACGTTTCCATCTCAAGTTCCGAATCGTCTTCAGTATTTAGTCTTTTCATTCCTTTTTCTTTTGTCCTGTTTTTTCCCAGCCTGGCTGTACACTTTCCATTCTTGTATAGCTCCACAGTTATAATAATACTACTGATAAACACAAACGCTACCACAAGCCCTATGAACATATACAGGGCCACATTTTCGTGTCGTAGTTTTGCTTCAGGTGTGAGTGGCGAAGGATCACCGCCAATGCCAACAGCATGGAGAGTGTCTGTTAAGTTTTCGTGTTGAGCAACCATTTTTGATTTATATTGGTGTGCCAACGTCTTTGCATGACTAAAATAATTCATTTCGCTTCAATTTTGGAGGCTCGTTCTCCTCTTCCTCGAACATCTGTAAAAAGAAACATAAGGTATTAATTAGTATACTCGTCTATCAGGATAAGAACTTTTTCGCTCTTTCTGGTGTTTGACTGTTGCGCGCTAAGAAATCCTGACTAAAAAGGTCTTAGCACGCAATCCCAGAAAACTTCGAGCACACAAAAAGGTCTCAAATTGGTCGCTAGTTTTACTTTTCACTCGTTAATATGAATTAACACTAGAAGGCATAAGAACGGAAATTTCATGTCATTGATCGGTTCCCGCAACTAAGAATATTCGTAAGAAATCTTTATCGGCCATAAAATAAGAATATCCAGCCTCGGTCCGGAAAAATACTTTTCTTATAAAAATGAGTGTAATCTTAAATTACATCCTATAACATGTGATACTTTCA
Organism: Umimayanthus nakama; assembly: GCA_027574985.1. Taxonomy (NCBI): domain Eukaryota; kingdom Metazoa; phylum Cnidaria; class Anthozoa; order Zoantharia; family Parazoanthidae; genus Umimayanthus; species Umimayanthus nakama. The sequence continues at coordinate 3,444 of JAOBRG010364683.1, read as the reverse complement.
TTTAATATTGTTTTAAAAAAAGCACAACAATAATATTGAGAAAACAAATAGCTATGCTTTGAGGAAGCATAAACAACTGATGGTTTACCTGGGCCGTTTAACTTGGAGTACTATATATAACACACCGTATTTTATTTACGCATATTTTATATGTATATATTTTGAAGGCAGCGTAAGCTTCAGTTGTTATCGGCCGTTTTCGAGTTAACATAATCACATACTGGACACTTTATTGCTATCAATCTTCTCCTTATAAAGAGTACACCACTAATTGGACATAACTAATCAGCGTTTTCACATTGCAACTACTGATATTTCTTTCATAGTGTCATGCGAAATGTCTGCAAGCCAGTAAAAATGTACAGCCTTATGATTCTGTCTATTATTCATTCTATGGTTATACTAAAAAATACATACACCCCCTGGATCTGGTTTTACTGTGAAAAGCTTGTTTGTTTTACTATCGCTAATAAAAGTTTCAATTTTTGAGAGAATGCAATTAAATAAAAAAAAATTTTCCTTTATCCACGGGGGGATATTCAGTCATACAATGCATTTGTAGTGTCTTAACTTGTATTACTTTAGTACGTTGTATCTGTAATTGAAAGTAACTGAATTTTAATAAAACACTTTCTCTCTCTCATTATCTATCTATCTATCTATCTATCTAACTCATCCTCTCAGGTCTTTCAAACTATCTAAAAGATTTAAACTACGGACTGATCTGACTTTTAGTTGCTTCTATGGTTTATTTTTATGAAGAAAAACATGTATTTTTACAACAAACATTTTTCTTATGAGCGTGTATCTCTATTGACAACCTGTCATCGTGAAGAACTCACACTTGTCAGAATGTGATTATCACTTAAATAGAATATATTTATCTAAAGAAAAATAAAGCTTCTGGCCATCGATAAACGCCGCTCATATACAATGGAAATATTATTTTTGATTTTCGAAAACACGAAAACATTTCTTCTTTATATTCGTCGATCTTTTCTGACCAACACAGCTACATTTAAACTGTGTTTCAAGTAACCTAAATCTCGCTGTTTTTGTGAATCTCAATTTACTGCAGACCAAGACGGGAAATACAAATTATTTTCAATAGTTCTACAGTTTAAAAGTCACTGAAAGAATTCAGTTACCTCCCGCAACGTTAAGAGAATTGTAGAAGTCATCCTGGCAAAATGGCGAAGACAAAATTTGTCTCTCGTTGCGAGCTTTATCTTGTCCTATTGCTTCGTGAATGACAGTAATATTATGTGGTGTATATGCAGCGCAGGAACAGTTATGAAAGCGTTGCTATCACCATTCATATATATAGCAAAACAGCCTGGTAATGTCTTGATCGAAAGTGCACAGTTCCAAGCACAAGAAGCTTAACGGGTTTTACAAATATTATTTGTCAGAAAACAATGTAACGAGATCGATGCTTTCGTATACTCATGCAACGCTACAGTAAACAAACAAACCTTGAAAAGCCACACGCTTGAGTTAACACTGCCAGTCCAAGGGAGAATTTCTATCTAGCAAGTACCTTTACAATCTAGTTCTCGTTAAGTGAGACTAAGACTGCCAAAAATGTTTTTTTGTTTCCCACTTAATCTTGAGCACAACTTGAGCTAAGAAATCTGCCAATTTGTTTCTGAATTCATCGTTGTTCCCACCCGATATACAAGTAAATATGAACCACTCACTTGCCAAATCACTCCTTCGTCCCGCCAAGCGTATCGGTTAACTGATACAAATAAACGTTTGAGATAACGTAAATCGAATCTCTCTTCTTTCACTTTCTACAACTCCGCGAGTTCACGAAAAGGATGAGAGTTTTCGCGCCAAATCCAGCTGGAAATAGCACGTTCCCGCATTTCTATGAGATTGTTTGCCGACGGGAGTCACATCTGAAAATGGACGATAAATCATGCATGCGAGCAGAGAGGATCATGGGAGCGGACGCGAGACAATTGAACACCGGCCGACAACTGGTGCTTGTGAACACAGCTTGTGGCCGTCTTTTGTGCTGCACTGGCTGTGTTTGAGAAATCTGTTGTTATAAGGCCCCTTCAGTTATTTGCTACATATCCCTCAAGGGAATCCCCTTCAGTTAAACCCAAACTGAAAACTGCCGAGAATTCCTAAAAGTAAAACAACAAATATGGCTGTGCTAACATTTACCATTATTTGCCATCCCTGTAAGGCTGTCGTTTTCAACTCGGCGGTTCAATTGGGCACAAAATCTTTTGCAGTCAAAGTACCAACAAAATATACCGTAAAGGCATTTTTTTAAAATCATATATATAATGATTGTTTTGGCATCTTCCTAAGATAGAATCCTCATAAGTTTTGCCACAATCTGGTAAGAACCTTGCTCTAAACTGGGATTGGGAGGATTTTCAAAGAAATAAAAATCGCAACATACCAATGATCTCTTTAGCCAGGTTTGGTTGAGCTTTCACCGCTATGACTCAGTCTTCCAACCTTCTCAGAAATTGATTGCAAGCAATCAAATAAAAATACTTGAAAACTTCGAGGTACAACGTTTAAAACAACATGATAGCCTTTCGACGCCTGGGGCTCATAGCCGAGTAAAATGAAGTGCTATTGTGGATCGTTCAAATGTGAGTAGAGATTATTCATTATTATGCATGAGGTAGTAACAAGGTTGAAAGAACTGCTTTTGCAAATTACTCAAATGTTTGAGAACCAGTTTCAACGTGGTCGTAGGAAAACAATGTCCTTTTTGGTCACAATAACGCATAGTTGTCACCACGCAGCTCGATTGTCACAGTGGAATGAATGTTATGAGCTTTAAATTGTTCAAAAGTTGTTAGAGAACCGGTTTCATTGTGGTTGTAGGGAAAGAATGTCAGTGTTGTTGTGCAGTGCTATCCCCATGGAACGCGAGAGTCGTCATATTAAAATGAAATGTTTGTGTTACCGCGTAGACGGTCCCAATGTCGCTAGGCAGCATTGAACGTCGGTGGTTAAATGCGTGGTCACAACAAAGTTTTAAAACGTATTTGGTTAAACTACAAAAACAGATAGATACATAAATACATATGTAGCGTGTTAATAGGAAAAAGGTCTCCTGCGGCATTTTCCCGAAAGAGACTAAAAATTACTAGTTAATTTTTTCGCCCAGTTTCACGCTATTTTGATGATGCTAGTTTGATAAAGTTTCCACCACATGCAAGCTAGGATAGTTTTTTGAAAATAAAAGCTAACGAAAGACGCGAGAAATTGAACCGGGCAAAATGCTTATTTTACTGAAAAATCTCGAAAGTTTGGTTTCAGCGCATGCAGACGCCTTGCTTTCGGCATGATACTCCTTTCTTGCTAACGGCGTAAGTATATATATATATACATATATAGCTTGAATATCTTGAAGAAGGTTGACCAAACGATGAAACTCCCAACAGAAGGATCCTTTTAAAGGATACA
>JAOBRG010364682.1:6879-19883 GCA_027574985.1 Umimayanthus nakama | reverse complement strand
AATAACACTAACAACAACAACAACAATAATAACACTAACAACAACAACAACAATAATAACACTAACAACAACAACAACAACAATAATAACACTAACAACAACAACAACAATAATAACACTAACAACAACAACAACAACAACATTAACACTAACAACAACAAAACAATAACAACAGCAACATCAACAACATCATTAACAATAACAATAAACACAATAACAACAGTTGAAATACTGAAATTACATAGCCTATGAAGTTAAAATAATTAAATGCAGGTTTGAATTAACCAGAAGTTTTTGATACAGTGGCCGTCTAAATGTTCATTAATGCAAATCTTAAGAAAATGAATTAAAAAAAATAAAATGCAGAAAACTCTTCTTGTATATGTTCAAAGTGCATGGATACATGATCTACCTTTAGCTTGCAACATCCGCTCCGCAATGTGTTTCCTCAGCACTTGATCCGCCTGGTGGATCATACTTGTAAGGCATGTCTGTCGACTCTCTTCCTGAAACAACAGAATCAAGGGTACATGAAGCTTCCAGCTCCCTTCCCTTTCCTTTCCTTTTCACACTCTAGCCCACTTTTTGCCACTTCTCTTCAATTGCCATCATTAACCATCATTAATCATTCTTGCTTGTGTTGTGGAAATTTCCAAATCTCACAAAGACTGTGAAGCATGCTATCAATCATTAGCAATCAAAGAACCACACCAACTTTTAATCACGCTCATTAACCATCGTTAGCCTATCACTTGTATGAACAACTGGTAATCTTTCACAATCATTCTTTATAACAATTAATAATGGTGTCTGCTCGTCCAATCATTGCTCTACAAACAAATTGCAAAAAAAAAAATCACATTATAAAAAAGAGAAAAAACTCCTTGTACTTACAATTACACAGAGTAGAAAATGTTAAAATTTAAAAAGTTTTTGAAAAGTTGAAATGTGAAAATGGCGTTGAGCCTAACATGTTTGGTAAAATAAAGATAAAAACATAAAATACAAAAATTTAAAATCACAGAGACAAAATGCTGGAAAGAGTTCTTTTTGAAATGTTTGTTCTACATTAACTATAAAAATAATACTGACTCATAAATTAATCATTTATCATCATTGTGAAATCTCGTACATGTACCGTCTACAGCAACCATCGCTGCTATGTCCAACAAAAGCTTACAAATGTAAAAAGTATATTGCAATTAGATTGTTACTCTTGGACAGTAATCTATGAGCAATTAGTCCTGAATAATACTGTTAATCTGAAGCTTTCTAGTTTGAAAAGTACTGAGATGCTCTCAAAATAAAGCTGACCTTCTGTTCGATGTCTTCCACAGCTAGCACAGGCACTGGGTTAGCGACCTCTTGCTGTATCCTTGCTACAATTAGATCTCTGCCGTATTCATTACAACAGTTGGGAAAGAGAATTAAAGAATTACTACTAAATAATGAATGATGTACTCTACATGTACAGTACAATAAACTGGTATTCAAACATTACCATGTATCAACACAAGGCACATTCTTATTGGTTACACTATTGTTTCACATTGACAAATTGTTCATTGCCCACCTACAGTGCATATTTCAAGTGTTAGGAAATGTTCATAGCTGCAAATACACGTGCGTCATCAAATCAGTACCTCTTACCAGCCAAGTGTGAGGTCGTTATGGCAAATTATGAACCAAGTTTTCTTCCTTACCTTTTTCCAACATAGCATGTGGGCCATGAAAACAAGGAAGGAACCAAGGAGTCATAGCTTGCCATATGAACCAAGCAAACAAGGCTAATATTAACATGGCTTTGTTCATTATTACAGAATTATTTGACATATTGAAGGCCCTTATGGCTACTGATGGACCTGAAATTGATCAATTACACACACACACACACACACAAACAGAAATCAGCCTGCGAAATAATGAATCTTTTATCTGCCCCAGAGTGTGGAACTTACAGATAATGGTCTTGTTCAGCTGTATTTCTTGCCTGAATTGTGAGTGTGTTTTTCTCCCAAGGGTGAACCCGAGGGTTTGGACATTCCAATTTGGTTGCCATTGTCATAATGGTCTCCATGGCAACTGGGTTTTCTCTACTATTGTTCCAGTCAACTGCATCTTTAGTGTGGCAGTGAACATACAACTGTAAAAAACCCAGAGCATCTGAGGAGAAAAACAATTAAGTGCCAACTTTTAATTCAATTTTGAAAACTACACAATACAAAAGATATACAATAAAACTTTGTGGCACTTTTGAGCAATCTGTGACATGACTTACGTTTTCTCGCCAGTTGAAAATACTGATATCGCATGCTGTGGTAATACATGTTGTCATCAACCAGAATAACATGAGGGACTTTTGACTGTCTGCACAGATAATTATTTTAATGTTAGTACAGAAATCAACAGCACACAATCTATGATTAGGAAAATCCTGCACTGCTGTTTATGTAATATGTAAATCCACATGTTATCCCATCAGCAGTGAATTTATTCAAACAATTTGAAGAACCTTTTTAAATGCAATTTTCAAATGAATATTAAATTTATTATATATTTATCCTTGTTCTTTGACAAAAATTTTGTGTAGTATTTGTTAGCAGAGAGATTGTGTTAGATTTTATATGTTCTTTTAAATTTCAAATTTCTGCAGAACAAAACAACCATCTTTGGTCTGAAGAAAATCTCAAATTTAAGACACTTTACTTCTATGCTTTCTCTCCTAGATACACTGACATCTATAACTTCTATCCGAGTGTTTAAATTGTTATTTTTAATATTATTAAAAAGTTTACCAGTAACCTATTAACTATTATTATTATTGGTGTGCAACACGGCACCACTGCTCTTGAGAATATTGAATCACTGTCTCCCCTTCTTCCACATTGTATAAAAAAAGACCAAAGTCTAGACCAAGATTTATGTTTACAAAGTCCAGTGTGACATTATTGTTCATTTTCCTGGGTCTCTTTCGAGGTAGTGTCAGCTATTCCTTCTAATTAATTGATGCAGAAGTGTGACTATGCAAAGGCTGGGAAATTGAAGCACAAGGCTTAAGGGTTTAGAGAATCGCCACAGAAGTGTACCTGTAAAGGGGTGGGAAATTAATGCATAAGTGTGTCCAAGGGGGTGGTGAATTAACACAGAAGTAAACCTCCAGAGATGGAGAGTTGAAGCATTGTATAAGTGTACTTGAGGTTGTACATGTAGGGGAATCAAGACATAAGTGCACCCAAATTTGGCTCCTACCTAAATCAAAAATCTCCGCTCTGGATTGGGGGAGGGCATTGATTGGTGCATGTACTAAGGCTAGATTGCAGAAAACCACCCTCCCCCCCTACCCCCCCTCCCCAAGACACACACACTTGAGTTAATTTATTACTGCACACTCCTCATTCTGTAGAAAAATGTGCGCAGTAATATCAAGAACATTAGCAGGCAGGGGGTATACTGAAATTGCTCCTGTATTTATTTTATGAATACCCACCTCCGAGTCTGAACTGTGCTGCACTCACACCCTTTTTCTGGACTGGAAAGCATATTGGTAAAATCTGATAAAAGTTGTTTGAAAGAAGTATCACTTTTTGAATTAACTCCTTCTCTATGTTCGTTCAGCTTCATCAACTGCTCAACAAAGACATTACTGGTGTCAGTGTGTTGAACTTCACCATCGTCTTGCTGATCATCATCTCCACCTTTGAGAACGGCTATTAAACCATCCGTGAGTGTCAGAATACGATTTCTGAAGGTTTTCCAAGGAGAAACAAAGTGTTTTGAAGCAGTGGCACCATTCTCTGAGTGTGAACGGTTGTAAACATCTTCCTGGACGTCCAGTATGTTTGAGTTCGAATGAGACGTCTGAATTGTTGGTCTTTGCCTTTGGGTTTGACACAAATCGAACTCTTCAAACGCAATCTGCTCCTTCAAATCCAGATTGGAGGGAATAAGATCATCAAAACAAACATGAAGAACATGGAGAGAAATTGCTCTTGAAAACAGTATATAATCTTTGATTTTTTTTGCCAAAGTCGTTTTTCCAGAGCCCGGGATTCCACACAAGACCAAAACACAACCTCTGCCGTCCTCCATTTTGGAAAACTTTGTAACCACCCCACCAACCTTGTAACCACTCGTCATGTGACAGAAACTGAAGAGAGAGAAAAAAACAAGATGGCGGGCGGAGGTGCAAAGCCACTTGCTGTAGTTCCGATAATAGTAATGACAGTTATATGGGGAATTGTCGGAATAGTTATTCCGTTTTTCATCAAAGGACCTAACAAAGGGTAGGTAGAAAGTGTTATTTAATGAACGGGTGTTTTACTGTGCGGGGAAAGGAATCATTCCAACACACATCGCTGACAGGTTTCGATGTTGTCTTGACTTCAATCGTCCATGAACGATTGTTGTAATTAAAATCATTTCTATTTACCCTGGGCAATGAAGTAGTTATATTTGGCAATTTTTCTCCGAGTTTCCATGATATTTCAATAAACTAAAATTCAAACTTTGCGAAAATAGAACATTAAAATGTTTACGAAATTCTCCCAATAGTCAATACTAGTACTATTCTGAATTTTATATTTACATGTAAAGTTAGTCCATTATTTTCAGTCGAGTTTCAGTAGAGTTCAGTATCGTGGTTTTCGTATCATCTAGTGATCTTGTCGCAGCAATTTTTCTATGGAGCCTGAAGTAGTTTGTGAACAGTTACAGTAGTTGTTACAATGATAAAACGGTATCAACCTGAAACCCTTTCATGGTTTTGTCCCGTCTTGTTTGGGGTCAGTTGCAGCTAAAATTACAACAATTTAATGGGAAGTTTTTCAATTTTCAAACGACATAAACTTTGTTACTCTGCCCTTATACAATGGATTTCCACAAAGCTTGTGTCTGTTTTAGGGACCGGTCATTATTTATGAAAATAATGTACTGGGTCGGGAAAATAGTCAGGTTTTTAAAAAGGCATGTACATGAGTTTTGTTCATGTCTCGAAGACAGATCTATTTTTAAATGACAGCACAGTGAAACAAAAGTGAACTGGAAATTATTTTATGTAGACTGACATGACCCAAACGAAGAAGACACCAATGACCAGTCCCTTAAACAGATGTACACAAGGTCACTGTTACATTTCCTCAAAACAAAAAGTTAACTTGTCACCAAGGCTTTACCTTTTTTATTTTTAACTTGCAGCCTTATCCAAACCATGCTGGTTACCACTGCAGTCTGTTGCTGGTTATTGTATCCTTTGATTTTCAAAATTTCACTTTTTTGGCTGGTTATATACTTTCCTTTACATACCAGTAGATCATACTGTTGAGGAGACATCTTGATGTGCATTGACAAACTTGTGCAGTGTTCTGGGATTTTGTTAATGAAAAATATAGTAAGAGTGAAATAGACTACGTATACATGTAATAAAAAAAATCAATTTTGGCATCATGCTGGGTTGGAATGAAGGATTTTTTCTGGCTTACAACTTTTCATTTAAAAATTCCTTTTGGGTATAAGCATGTTTTCATACAAATCCTATTTTAAGTTTTTAGGCTTTTTAGTTATGGCCTGTACATAACTGTATTTTGTGCTACTTTTCATCATTATTTCGTAGGCCCTTTAATTCTCACCATGTCAATCCCACATAATATTTTCTTTGTGTGTTCCCAATTGCTTATTTGGAGTTCAAGAAACTAACCATCCGAATCATCTTGCCTTAAATGGGTGTGTTCAATTTCATCCTTTTAACTATACATGTAATTGTGTCTATGCAAAGTAAACCCTTTAACTTTCCTGGTGGAAAGTTAACGGTTTTAGAAGTCAGGAAGTAAAGTAGTGCAACATAAAATTATGCTACATTTACAAGTTAAAAAATATGATTTTCTTTTTTTTTCTGCAGCCAGTGTAAAATAGTGGTTAGGGTCCACTCCTGAACAGACCTTATAGTAACATGTACTGTTAGTGTTTTGTAGTTTGTTTTGAAAAAGAGCAAAATTTTAAATAGAGAACTGATTGAGCTTTTAATATGTCAGTTGAAAACTATAAGAACAGGGTCTCCAGGAAATTGGGACAGAAGAAATATCCTTGAGTTTCCGTACAGTATGTTACTAATTTGCATTGAGTTTGACTATGACAGCAAAGATTGAGCTAAGGATTTTTTGACAAGTATCTAGCCAGGCTTATAACTGATTTTTTTTTAGTCTGAGCCCTACATGAACAAGAAAATCTAGGAGCCAAATTTTGTTTGCATACATTATATAGTTACATAGTATACAGATGTAGAACTTTGTAAAAATTAATGCCAAAAATGTTAAATATTAAATACAAAAGGAAAACTTACTTGCCGATTACCATTTGATAAGCTGATTAATAAAATCATTTCAAGTTTTTCTGCGATTGACCTCTCTAATAATCATAATGTGCACTGTCTTCTCACAAATTTTGCCTGTAAAATCGAGATGCGCATTTCACACTTAAACCTTTTGTTTTCCATTGAGTTTATTTGCTCAATTATCAACACAAAAGAGTTAAAATCAAACAACTATATTAGAATTTCATGAAACATAGAAAGTACATGCAGATCAAGATAAAAAGTTTGCCAAGCTTCATATACAGTGTAACACCAATTCGCAGCCAACAGTCTCAAAAGTTTTTCTTGAATATTTCTATTACAAAGTAAAGTACAGTTCTAAAGAATTCAGTCAGATCAAACAGGTTACAGTCTCTGTAAGGAAGTTTAAAAGTTGTGTGACTATGAAAAGAGCTCTCTTAGTACTTATTTTTGTAATACAATGTAGTACATTTTTAAAGTGCGGTTTTATAACGTTTTGTGATTATTTAAAACATAACCTATTATAGTAAATTAATATTTAATAGTTATTGACTGGAGATTTTAAAAACAGTAAAAATGTACTTTCTCATTATCAAAAAAAAATTGAAAAGATAGATGTTCTGTACTAAGTTCTTCTAGTACACGTGCACATGTGCTATCTCCGTAAACAAAAATGTTTCTTGACATTGTCGAAGCTGGGTTATCACATATTTCAGTCAGTTAAATCCTCTGTTTGGACCAGAGGTTGAGGTTGAGACTCTTCGTGAAATTATCAAGGAATGGGGGAGAAGAACATAACTATTATGTGTTGGTGAGTTGTTGTTAACTATAGTTTGTAGTTCTTTTGAATCCCATTTCCTAATTGTTAGAGGAGTTAATGCAAATATTTCTTTCAAATCTTAGTTTGTTGTAAAAATACTCCTATCAACATTAGACATCACCAAGATCAAAAATAAAATAAAACTCTACAGTTTAGATATGGTACAGTATGACATGTACTGCAGAATGAAATTTTCAAGAGGGTAGTTCTGGGATAGATTAAACAAAATAAATTAGAGTAAGTTACATGTTAGGGAATGTTATAAATTTAAATGTTGTTTAATAAAAGCTTGTCTGAAGCAAAGCAAAAAAATTATGCAGGCTTAGTGAGCCCTGGTTGAAAGTCTTTGAGCTCGAGAATTGATATCAACAAATTCTTCATTTCTAGACAGAAACATGAATTTTTTTTGCAATTGAACTAGTAAAAGTGTACTTTGTTCTGAAATTGTGTAAGTGTGTGAATTTAATATTAAGTATGATTTCAGACAAAAACTTCACTACGAAAAGTCCAATTACAGTCAAACCATGTAATTACATCCATTTCAGTTACAGTAGCTACTTTTTTATAAGAAAAGTATAATACGTTTTGACAGCTCTACATCTTTTGAAATCGATTGCCTTTTTGAGCTTTGTCTTCTTTGTGATATTTTTATTGTTCAAGACTGTGCAATCTTGTCTGTTGTTAGAAACCATTCAGAATGCAAAAATTATCTATAATTTCAAAATAATTTCAATAACTACCCTAACGGTGGTTTATTTTTTGGTAATACATGAGTGTAAAAGTAATACAAATTGTTCACACAGTCAGACACTTTAAGTACCGAGTACAACAATATTATTTTATAATTTCAAGAAATTGTAATTTTATTAATTTAAGTCTACCCCCAACCCTGATATCCCTTTTGCATGATTGTTTTGTTTCGATTATAGCTCTTACACACCTAGCCTCTTATTGCTGTGTTTGAGATAAACAGTGGCTTATCAGAACATTGGAAACTTATTATAAGTGATAAAATTAAAGCATGAACATAGCTGAGAGAGTAGATATTAGAGTGAAGTCTTTTCTCTGGCACTCGGGGTTGCTTGTAGTGAGTACGTGCGAGGAGGTCGCTTTGCTATTAAATTGTTTTAGCACAATATCCGTAAACTATTTTTTTGTACTGTGATGTGATTATTTTATGCAGGTGAATCATGAAGGAAAGCTGAAATAATGCCATCATCCAGTTCTGGGCCTATCTAGGATTTGGCAAGACATGCAGTCGATAGATAAATTAGTTTTGCCAAGTTGTGATTGAAAATGAGATGGTTTTTTAAAATGTAAAGATGTCCAGGGGTTAGATTTCAGTTTTGAGTGAAATACCCCGATTGCTTTGACTTGTAAAATTATAATGGAGTAGGGAACAAACGTATCAGTTGTAAAAAGAAATAAATACATGTAAACTTGCAAGAGTGAATCAAATTGGTCTTTTTTTTGTAAAACATTATATAAGTATGCCATGTTTATAGTGTAAGAAGAAAGTTTAATGGGAATATAGTTTTATCGGTTTTGCAGGTTGCTGGCCAAACCGCAGAAGTAAGTTCCCACGAAAATTAACTTCCGCAAAAATTGATTCCCGTATTAAAAACAAACAATTTTCCACTTTTTAGAATCTACACTTACATCATATCGACACTCAACTGGAACCTACAGAAATGTACTTCTGACTAAAGCAAAGTTATCTTTGGAATATACTCAACTGCTTCGAAAAAACCGTGCTGAATTTGAACATAAAAATTCCAGCAATTATTTCCAAATGTTGATTTATTTAATTCCACGAATTTCCGTGTACCGGTATTTGTAACTTGTGGTTGACGTAGCTGCACAGTGAAAACAACATAAATAACTGCAGTGGTACCCCGCCGTACGGCAACCCCGTTAATATGGTCAACTCGTAATTACATTTTATGCATGGTTCTTACGGGCCCTTGAAATCCTGGAAAACCCTGGAAAATCTTTAAGCCCTGGAAATTCCCTGGAAAAGCCCTGGAAAACCTCACAGAATTTTATTGGAAAAAATAATTCAAGAAATAGTGCATTTTGTTGATTTCAGTACAAGTGACAATCGATATTGTAGTTTTTCTTGCCATTTCAAAACATCATTTTATGTAAGGTATCGAAATAATGTACATTTTGGAGAAAATTGTTGTTTTACAATGATTACATAACCTTTTGAACGTTGTTTAAAACAAATCGTTGTGAACGCTATTTTCATTCCGGGCCTCAAAGGCCCTGGAAAAACCCTGGAAAAAACGTAAAAAAGGCCCTGGAAAACCCTGGATTTTTGAATTTCTGAAGACGTATGAACCTTGTTTTTCGGCCCGTCAAAACGGCCATACATACAACGTTAATGCGGTCTCCTGTTAGTACGGCCAGCGGCCTCTTTTTTTAACTCCCAACCCATATAATTATTTGTAGTTTAACCCCGTTAATACGACCACTTGAGAAAACCACAACGCCTATTATACATGTATGTCAGTCTCGTTGACCTCTGATATTTGCTCATGAAACATCCGAATTTTCTCAATTTCCTTTATATGGCGCACTAATAGCAACATCCCCTGTTAGTGTTTTAAACTGTAAAACAAGTAAATCGTTATAATAGCCCACCTCCGAATTCAGCTCCACTGCTCACAAACAAAACTTTCAAGTCAAGGCTAGGTGCTCAGTTGTATTTTTGAGCACTTGGCCTCGACTCGATGCTTTTGCTCACCTTGATCGTAAGTCACTATGGGCACTCGTCAGACACTACGGTGTGCCACATCAACTCGTCATTTTTATCCAAAAATTGTACCAACCATCGGCTTGCATAGTAGTTCACAATGACTCTCTCGGAACCTTTCTCAGTAGATACTGCAGGCAGGCAAGGCTGTCTGCTCTCACCTTTATTGTTTCCGATGACAGCAGGTTTGATCAGTCATGCGCAGAATGACGGAAGTACACCAACCCTGGCTTTCAATGAACACCTTGATCCCAACTGGATGACCTGGACTTTGCGGATGAAATCGCACTAGTGTCGCACAAATATCAGCCAATGCAGCAGAAAACCACAAAACTGGCTAACACATCAGCTAAACTTGGATTTAATGTAGGCAAACATAAAACCAAACTCATGCACATAAACAACACGCTTCACAACGGCGGGATTGTCTTTCGGGGGTGGAAGCGGAATAATGAATAATGAATAACGATGAAAAAATTGGAATGAATAATGAATAATGGAGTAGTTTGCTTAAGGAATAATGAATAATCAAAAATTCGAAAATGAATAATGAATAACGGAAGATTCCAAAATAAAGATGTAAAATTGGATAAAAAATACATTGAGAATGATTGAGAACACAACGATAAAAGCTCAGCTGATTCGATGAAACTTGGGCAGCCACAGACAGCGCGAGCAGCCGGTGTGAACCGGTCTTGCAGACGAGGGTCACGATGTTCCCGCCAATAACTGAAAGAGCGCGCACGCGAGCGTTAGCCTTCGCCATTTTTTCGCCAAGCAACGTTTAAAGGCCTGGCTAAACTAGGATACATGTAGCGCGCTACTTTGTAGCCGAAATGTCGTCAGCATGTGTCCAGGGGTGGCTAAACATGCAAGCTACAATCGAGCGACATGTAGGGAAGCACAAGTATACACAAACATAAGCGTGAAAGGTAAACTGAGCTACGCTTTTAATTTACTTTTAGGTGTTAAGAACTCTTCAAGTGCATTTTTAGCTTTGGATTTTAGTTTTACCAAAAATTTTGTTACAAAATTCATTTTCTGCACGAAAGGAATGCTAAAGTGGTTAGACAGCGATGTGCACATCGTTGTGACAGCGAAAACGGGCAATGCGCAGTGGTGGATCCAAGGGGGGGGGGACTTGGGGGAATGTGACCCCCCTCCCCACCCTTGGATTTTTTTCTTTTATTATAACCAAAGCGAAATTTTGTAGCAAAAAAATAGTACTAAACGAGTAAGAAATACCTCTGAAGATGCTGGAACTGGCCATTTTAAAGACTAAAATTTTCAAAAATTTCTGGGGGTGCATGCCCCCAGACCCCCTAGAAAGCTCGCGCCTTCGGCGCGAGTTGGTGCCCCTCCCTTTTGAAAATTCTGGACAGCGGCAGCACTGGAACAGTGGTAGTTGTGACAGTATTGAGATAACGATGAGCACATCAGTGTGATGGCGCTGTCGGTTGCCACTACTTTCACAGTGATGTGTTCATCGCTGTCACCCTATTGAGAACATTGCTGTTACAGCGCTGTCTATGTCACCGCTGCCAGAGCGCTGTTAGCGGTTTAAAACTACTCAACTATGGTGTACACAGTAATGTACAGCGTACAACATTATCGTTGTTGTTGCAGCGTTGTTGCTGCCATCGCTGTCACAGTGCTATCTAGGCCACTGCTGTCACAGTACAGCTAAGTACACTGCATTTACAATACTGTTGTTGCCATCGATCTCACACTAACAGTACGGTAGTTTTCACGGCTGTCACATTAGTGTGGACAGCAGTGTGGCAGTGGAGTAAACCTCTACAATTATGGCACTGCTGTACTTGGGATTTCTCCTGTGTATAAAAACAGACGGTTCAAAAACTATGGTGTTCCGGTAAACACTTTTACGTTAAGTATTGCTAGTTGTAAACAGCATTACCAGCAGTAGCTCAAACAGTGTCGAAGTCCATTTGGTGCATGTAGCTTTTAAAGCTGTAAGTTCATTCTGTTAATTATACTTGGCATAACTTGTTTTTAAGTTAAGCGTTTGAGCTGGTACAAGTCTGTCAAAAAGGCAACAGAAGCTTAAGCTTGGTTCGCACTAGAGACTCGCGGATGCCGGGACGAGATGCTTCATCCTTCCGTTTCTGTTTGCGCTTCCGTCATTATTGGTTCACACTTCAAAGTTTGCGTCGTATGTTCGACAGAAGCAGAAGAGGCAACGGAAGGAGAAGGCACTAATTCGATGACTAAAGTATTTTTCATTGCGGGTTGAGTGTATTAGTAAAACTAACTGTTTCAGAATAGTAACGAGGTAACCAGATTTTATGGGTAAATGCATTCATGACATAAACGAGAGTTTTCTAACGAGCGAATTCCTTAAAGCTTAGCAAAACAACGAACAACTTGCAGTTGTGATTTGTACGCATTTAGTTCCTTTTGCGATACAAAAAGAATGATGAATAATTGAAAAAAAATTGAGATGAATAATGAATAATGGTCATAAAATGTAAATGAATAATGAATAACCACGTTCAAATTATTCCGCTTCCACCCCCGAATTGTCTTGGATGGGGACATCCTTGAAGACGTTGATTCATTTACATACTAAGGGAGTGTTATAGCAAAAACGAAGGTGCAGTTAAAGCCATCAAGACAAGAATTTGCAAAGCAAGGACAGAGTTCCTTACTCTGAAACCAGTCTGGCGGTCAAAAGTATCCTCACAGTCCACCAAACTCGCATCTTCGATAGCAATGGTAAGACCGTACTACAGTAAATCCCCGCGAGTAAGAACCTAAATTTTAAGAACCTGTTAGGCTAAAATCTCAGTTATGCCTCCTCTAAGTAAGAGCCTATTTAGTCTAAAATTTGTATTCAGGTTCTTTTAAAAATTCTAAAAATAGCTATTTTATGGAAATCATAGAGGGGCATGGAGAAACCTGGCTATTTAACAATTATCCCTCGAGCCCGAATGGGATAGAAGCAAATAGCCCATGAGGCCGAATGGGCTATCGGCTCCTAGCCCATGAGGGTGAGAGGGATAATTGTTCAAGGGGTTGAGAGGCCTTTAGTAGCACTAAGTATTGGCCTTGACGTTTTCTGTAATATACAAACTGTTTGT
>JAOBRG010364649.1:0-12304 GCA_027574985.1 Umimayanthus nakama | reverse complement strand
AGAAAAGACGCTGCAGAGGAGAAACGCAGGAGGCGAAAAGCTTCGGCTGCTCAGAGCCCCCCTGCCCAAGGATTCCCATGCCCATTGTGTGCCCGAGTATGCCGCTCAAGAATTGGCCTACACAGTCACCAGAGGGCTTGCCAAAGACCTTCTTCCCACTGATCCTCGGACCCGAGGAACCAGCCATCATCATCTATCTGTAAAGGTCAAAACCCCGGTTAACTTAACTAGGGATAGAACTTAACCTTGGATTATATTTTTTTACCACGGGTTAGTGAGTCCGTGGTTTAAAAAGCGTTCCTCAAACCACGATTATTGAACTTATTAACTAACCCAGGTTTAACGCGTATCCCTGTTTTGTTCTTAGCTCCTGGACAAGACGTGAACATGAGCTTGGAGAAGTCGTTAGTTCGGTTTCCGAAGCTAAAAGGTTTGATTAATCTTTTTTCTTTTCGTTCTTTCTTTGCACTAAAAGTCACACTTTCTACTTTTAAACACACATTTCGCAGCTAGTTTTTACCTTCTCTCTATTACTTAAAACATTTTGATCCATTTTATTTTATTTGAGAGTTTAAATGAAAAGAAGTGAAAGAAAGTTAAAACAGAAAGCACTCTTCATGATCTTCGAAAGTTTTCAATCGTCAGCACCCGCCGTGTAATTCTTTCCCTTTAACACACAGTTTAGATGTCACATAAGTGTGTTTTTTATAGGACGTATCTTTGAAACGTTTTGCATTATTTAAACTTATTCTAGTTTGTTCAGTTGCTTTGGTAATTTGGCGGATTAGCTAATAAATTAATCTGCATAGCCAACTGAGTTAAATTTCACCCACTTTTTAACCACAGGCTTGCGCTAGCTGGCGATGTTTGTGGAATAGAACGTAAACAGGCGCGTAGGCAGGGGGGTGCGTCGGATGCGATCACACCCCCCACGGATCAAAAAGTTCCGCCTGGAAAGACCCTCTTTCGGCTGAAAATGTGAACTTGTGAAAAAACGTCAAAGATGATTTGTCTTTGTTTCCAATGTTCTTTTCTGCTGTTCATTGCTTAGAACTCTGTTCGTTTTATTAGTTTATCTGCCGAGACCCACTGACTACGAAAGGATTTCATCCACCCAAACAGTCGAATAACGCAGTGCTCCCACGCATGTTTTTTACAATCCATCGTTAACAATCTTCCGAGCACCAACTGTTGTTTTTGCACAATTCATGTGACTTTTCCCATACAAGTAACACGGCAGTTAGAAAATCCGCTGTCTCCATATTAACAAAGTTGCATCCACTACTGAATAACTGTGTATTGTTTGCTCTTGTAAAATTAGCATTCGTAGCATTGCTTTGTGGGACAATTTTGGGGTACGGTTTCAGGGTTGTTTTTACTTTAAGAGTAGTGAATACGATAATGCCGAAAGGCTGCAGTCATGTTTTGGTTAGCATGACTCCCAAGCACTGAAAATGTGTTCTTATGCTGGCACTATGACTTCTTGAGTTCTTCACTCTTTACCGACTTATACTGTGAGATATTTCTGACATGTTATTCTAAATCCAGTGGCACACATATATCGCATGTTGTTTCTACTAAATCATGTTACAGGGCTCAAAGTAACGGCTGGCCGTCGGTCAATCATTTAATGTCCATCCAAAATGACTAAATGACTGGTCAAATCCCCACCCACTCCCCCCCCCGGCCCCCTCAAAAAAAGATCAAAAAAGTCCGCCTAATGGGACAGTTTAAATTTCAGATAAAATACCGATAAAAAAATAAATCGGTGGTGGTAGGATTGACAATTTTAATGCTTTTTCAGTAGTTTTAAGACCTAAATTTTCTAAATTTTACCGGGGAAGCATGTCCCCGGACCCCAAAAAAACCCAAGTAATAATAATAATAATCATCATCATCATCATCAATAAATACCTCTTATTAGCCGAGTGCGAGGTCCGTAAGGCAAGTTATGGACCGAGATTTTTCCTTCCTTTTATAAACACAAGGTAGGAAAAAATGTGGTCTAAATTTTTAAACCTGGATCCAGGATTTTTTTTAATAGAATATTGGTTTTCGGACCGAGACTGGGTATTTTTTTGTTTGGCCGAGTTTCGACTCAAAATACTTATACGAGTTTTCTTAGTTTCGGGAAAATTGGTGACATTGAGTTTCCGCTTTTTGAATGACTGTGGTATCGAATAGCTCCAATGGTACTGTATTTTCTCGACTTAACACCTAGCCCCAAAAAAGGCGCCTACCCCGTTCAAACGTCGGATCGACCGAGCTGAGTTTTGAATAAATGTCGTGGGCGTAAACTCGGGATCCCGGCATTTCTTGAGGGTCTATCTTTGAGATATGATTGAAACCAAGTCAGTGTCGTTCCATAGATACCAAAACTATTCCTAAGTCGTTTAAGTAACACTGTGTCCACTGTGTCGAATGATGAACTGAGGTCTAGACAAACCAAAAGGGTCACATGTTGCTTTATTCATATTCATTAGTATGCCACTCCACACACGAAGAAGCGCCGTCTCCGTGCTGTGTCCGTTGCGGTACGCTGACTGAAGTTCAGGAAGCAATTGACAGCCACGTAAACGTTGAGATATTCGCTGGCTACAATTATTTCAGTAACTTCGGATATTAACACCAGGTTGCTGACGGACGGTAGTTCTTTTTGACAAGGTTCAGCATCTATCTCACTACAGCCTCCTTCCAGGTGTCGGGGAAATGACCCTTGTTAAACAACTGGTTAATTATACACGTGATAGCTGGAAGAGGCTCGTTGATACAGTCTTTAATGATGTGGGTTGTAATAGGGTCATTTTCACAAGATGTGCTGGCGGTGCTAAAGACAACTTTCTTAACAGTGTCTGCAGAAACAGGTTAAAAATTAGCGAATGGTGTTCTCGAGTATGCTGATTAGGACTCCCTCGTGTTCCCTGATGGATTTTCTAGATTATCCAGTCTCAATCGGATTTTCTGGATCTTTTGAACGGAAGAAATCCCCAAATTCGTCAGCTAGGCGGGCGGGGTCAGTGTGTGGTGGATACCTTTTCTCGGCGGCTCGACCAAGCATCGCGCTTACCGTTTTGAAACGTTTCCGTTGATTGTTGTCGATTTCATTAATGATTCTGGTGTAATGTTCGCGTCTTCCTTGTCCCATTAAATTCACAAACGTGGTTGCGTATGATTTAAAGCGACACCTGTCCGATTCGAGACTAGTTTTTCTCAAAATTCGTTCAAGCTTCCGACACGCCTGTTTAGCCGCTTTAATCTTGCTGCTGAACCATGGGACACGTGGGCGTACAGTGATATTCTTCTTCATAGAAGGAGCATGTTTATCAAACAGACTGGTCAAGGTTGAATTGTAGGCAGTTACATGATCAATCCGAGAAATCGGGGGGGATCTGGCATTGGTCAGAAGATTCAAGTTCAGGTCTGAAGGTATCTATGTCGATAGCTTTGGTTTTCCGATACCATATATATTTAATGGTCAGTGACGGTCTAGACAGCTTAAGCTCGCACGGAACTGTGCAGTGGTCCGATAGAAAGCAACCTGAGATGGGCGTGGTTGACACCAAGAAGTCTTTTTCTCGGGTGAAAATCAGGTCAAGCGTGTGGCCAGAGCGATGTGTGGGCGTTGTTTCATGTTGGTTTAATGACATAGAATCAATCAGATCAAGAAACTTGACAGTATCCGAGTTGTCTGGATCATCAACGTGTATGTTCATGTCCCCAGTTATCATGAGGGGCTCAGACGTACAGTAGACTCGAGGTAGTCTGCAAACTCGCTTAGGAAAGTCGAGACTGTGACAGGGTGTATACGGGAGTAAGGAGTTCTGTAGATAATTACAATTTTGATCCCGTTCTTCCCCAAGCCAACACTCTATTCAGCAAACTCAAATGACGACCCGTTTCCAGTAAAAACGAGGGACACAAGTATTTCGGTACGACAGACCAAGGCGATATCACCATCTCCTCTGTCAGTGCGACAGCAATTATAAAATCTCATATTCTGCCGGTGTACATTCCGTTCTGACGTCCGTAGTTAATTATGTCTCGGTTTTGGCGCAAAAATCGATCTTATTCTCACAGATATAGTCCTGGAAGTTGCAGTCTTGTTACGAATTGACTGAGAATTCCAGCAACAGAATCGTTGGCATTGCTCAGTTTAGTTCTTACATTGTTAATGCTGATCAAGGCGGGGACTCTGGGAGTTGAATAACAAATGGTTCCTCGTGTTGATTTTATGCAAATGTTTGTATAATATAGTAAACACTATATAAGATTAACAACTTAAAGAGATCAAGCTGAAAAACGGAAGAGATTTTCATCCCGTAAATGAACATCTACCACCGATTAGACGCCTACACGTTTAAACGCCGGGTCGACTGAAGGCCGAGTTTTTGATTGCAATTTCTGCCTCGGTTACGAGACTTTTCAACATCTTTTTTTGCCGCGCTTGATATTTCTGCAAATTTCTCGCTGAATCTCACCATCATGTTATTTGGTCTTTTTCCTTTAACTTGCATTTTCTGCTGTTGTCGAGAATCTTTTGTGCTTTTTCGACCAAACAATTTTTATAAGTGATTTGAATGAATCCATGTCTGTTTCTTTGCACTCCACGTGTCTTCTACACTGCAATGCTATCAGTTAGTGAGCTCTGGCTGGAAAGACAACACTTTTTTGACCAGGTTATGGTCAGATACTATTTCTACCCTTCTATGAACTCGTACATCCTAAAGTGGTTTTCACAATTGCTTGCTAATACAGGTTTGATTTTATCTGAGTTTTTGTCACATTGTATTAGATTTTAAAGCTACTTTGTGTGTTGACTTTTGTTTGGAAAGATGGTGCCGCCAGTACGTAACAAGACGGAATTTAAGTGCACACATATCCCTAAGTTGTTCTCCATGCATTAGAGTTGGTTTCCTTTTCTCTGTTCAAGTTTCTTCGCGTTGCCTGTATTGTCTCCACCAACTTTTGCATTGTGTAGTCTCTCATTAGAATTACAAAGTGTCACTTATAGACAGCTTGTCCGATTCTCCTTAGAGGGTATTGTAAAAGTTTTCCTTCAAGTCAGTCTTTGTATCATTTGTTGGTGCATATCGTTGTGTTACAGATATACATGTAATGACGGTACCTTTATAGAATCGAGCTGTAATCCTTCTTGAATTTATTGTTCTCAAATAGAAATTGCTTTTGCAGCTTTCTCTGAGAGCATAAGAACCACCTCCTTGTGTTGTGAGCACTTTCATTTTCATGTCTGGAATGCAAAATCGGGTATTACCTGAAGCTAGCTTAACAGCTCCTGAGTTAATGCACCTTGCCTCGCCAATACTCAAAAGTGCAATGTTGTATGTATTTATTTATACTAGGAGTTCCTAGTGGCAAAGTGTAACGCTGCCGAATAGTGTAGCGATTGGTGGGGTTTAGTGTTAGTGAACACTGCATGAATATTAAGTTGTTAACAAAACGATTAGGAGTTTTTTTCATTTTTCAGCAATGATTCACAAGTTGTATTCAGCTGGTTGTGAAAAACATCTATTGTCATGTCTGATAGGCATATTACACATTTACTGTATTTTTACAAATCGTACAAATGGGAGTGTAGCAATGTTTTTTCGATAGCATAGAATTCAACAAATGGTTCACAAAGGATTGACAATTGATATCTCTTATTCAAACAGGAACAACTAACATTTAAGTTTGGTAGGCCCCATTCATTTCTAGAGTGAGAATCGAAGAAATAGAAATTTGAGCCCATATCTTTAATTAAGGACATCGTATATCCCTCTAGAATTACATTAGCACATTCGTTGTTTGTGAAAGTATTGTCCAGAGCTGAACAAAGGCTATAGTATGGAGCCTCGACTACGTCTCTGCTTTCGATGGGTCTTTGAAATAGTTCTGGTGTTTTTTTTAATTGATACAAAATGTTTGGTTTTCATTTTGATTGTGATGAGATTCGCTTCGAATCATATTTGCACAGCCTTTTGGCACATTGCCTGCTTGTTCAATAAATTGCTTCACCACAATGGGTGTGTTTGGCTCACTGGCCGCCATCACGTACGTAGTTTGAAAACTCCACAACTTCGTGCTTCAATCTCGTGCACCTCTCAATGAAGGCCCACACTGTAAAATTCCGAGACCTCACATTGAATACACACGCATGCGCACCAAATAACTTCGAACCAAGGGTTTCTTACGCAAGCGGAACAATGAAAGCTATGCAAATAATTTGGCGTCGGGACAGACACTCGAATATGGACCAAAAATCTTCAATAATCTCAACAAATTTCGGTTGTTTTTTATTCAACTGCGCCCATAAATAGGAGAAAAACCGTAAACTACATCTTTTCAGCGTTAAAAGGGCCTTCTTTGCGATAAAACGTTGCAAAATTTGGTGCAAAGCGTGTGCAAATGGGTCAAGCGGATGGGCACAGACAACTTCGCAGATCTCTACCCCCAACAGTAACTGTATGTAAACAAAAATAGTGCTGCTGCCATCGCTACGCTCGGCATCAAATATAATTCACTGGATTTTGTTTCTTGTTTCGTGCATAGTTCTGATAAATTACTCAAGTTCTTCTTTAGTGCAGGTTGTAGCCCCGAGACAGCCATCTATCTAGCGACCGAAAAGTTCTGGCGCAGGACCGTCGAATAGTTAAAGTGTGTATATCACTTGTGGGGTTTTCTCATATTTAGAATCTACTTAACGTTCTGGTATACAAGGCAAAAAAATTTTTTGATCTGGATTTTTCTTAGTGGCGCAATTAGCGTTTAAACAAGCGAAATTTTGCTTCTGGATTCAAAATGACCGCGTAAAAGAAGAATGGGCCAAGATTGGATAATGAGACGTCACAACCAGAATTCATACTTTAAGTCTTCAATTGCTGGAGAAATATCTTGTTTTGTGTTTTCTGACTTTTCGTATTATAAACAACAGATGTAAAGAATGTCAGATCTTCCCCCAGCGATTGCAGACTCCAAGTATGAGTGCTGGTTGTGACGTCACAGCCCAACTTTGACCCATTCTTCCTTTTGCGCGGTCATTTTGAAACCGAAAGTAAAGTTGCGCCTGTTTGAACGCTAATTGCGCCACGAAGAAAAATCCAAATCAAGTTTCTTTTTGCTCTGTATTTTAGAACGATGACTAGATTCTAAATTTGAAAAATCACCACAAGTGATATATACACTTTAAAAATTTGTTCTTCTACATAGCAAACAAATATTCTAGCGTAGTTTGGTCTCATTTTAGTTCCCATGGCCACACCGTGATTTTGCTTAAAGATTTCACCGGAAAATGTGAAACAATTAAGAGCCAGAACAAGCTTAGAATAACAGTATACAGACAAGCGATGTTCAAGTTAAAATGAAGTTTGCTTTGGCCTGGAAAGCTAAACTGTTCTAATATGGTAAGCGCATGATAAGTCTCCTTTATACAAGTTAGCAGCAATTTAACAAAAGGAGCCATTTACTTGTTTAGAAAACTATAAAAAAGTCTGTTTGTTAAATGCAGGAGGAAGTGATCGGACGACCGGGATTGTTAGGCTTGTGGAACCTTTGGTTTAAAATGCTTTAGGTTTGGTGACGTTTGAGTTTGTTGACAGTAACAGATTTGTGGGCAGTCCGTTCTTCTTTGGAAAAATTAAAAAATAAGAGGCTTTTGTTGGATCTTCTGATCAAACAAACAAATCAATTGATCGCTGATCGCCCGCCACTAGCTACGATTAGGCTAGATCAATTAAGCTTAATGTGTGTTCAGTTTTGCGAGTTGGCGTGCCACTGATTCAATGTTAAAACTAAAACCAAACCCATCACCATGTTGGCGAGGCTGTCGTTCCAGATGAGATCTTTTTCCTCAAACTGAAATTCTGAGTCTGCCCAATAGGAGTCAAGCCAGGTTCAATTAAGGCACATTATGTGGAATAGAATGTCGTGTAGGTGAGTCTTTTACTCGTGTGAAGGCTGCAAACGTTTAGGTGCCCGATTTTCTAACTAGGTCTATTTAGGTTAACATGAGACCAGCCTAGGTTGGGACCGACATCACCAGATGATAGAAGCTACTGTATTTTAAGGTAGTCTCAATTGTGTTTCCGGTTCTCTTTACTTTTTAGCTTTTTCTTAAAGCAGACACATGTCCTAGCATGGTTAATACTAGAAAATGTGTCTGACAGCAACTGAACTTACCGTGAAAAAGACCATCTAGTTTGGCTGTTTGGGCAATCTATCTGCGGTCAATTTTAGTTCAAATGTTTCGATTGAATTTGCTGAATTTATAACGCTTTTAAAAATTCCAAGAAAGCAGCCATAAAAATCAACATGGTAATTTTGTGACGTATTAACACGTCATAAATAAAAGAGACATTTTCAATTATAACATATACACTATTTACTTACTGAAAAGATTGCCGGTGTAGTGGTTACTAGCTTGTGTGATAATAAACGGGGACTCGATTGCCCTCCCCAACCTGAATTCCTTTGAAGCACAAAATTTCAATATATGGTAAAAAGACTGCTCAAACAGATCTTTGGTTTTTTATTGCAGATTTCACTGTGTACCAACTCAACAACACGAATTTAAGTCTCAGAATTCTTACCTTACACATGAATATTACCGCACCTAGCGCTTTATATCATACGCTTGGTTCCTGTAACTCCAGAAGTTGTCAAGGAAAGTGTCATAGCCCGGAGAGAAGCATTAATGAAAACTGTTACTGTGACAAGGACTGCATTGCATTCGGCGACTGCTGCTATGATTACTACATCAAGTGAGTAAAGTTTAAAAAACAAGGTGATACAGGTCAGTGGTAGGAAGTGTTTATAGACGAGATTATTTTAGTAGACTTACTTGTCGTGATGTATATAAAAAATAGATAGTCTAAAGATCACAGACTATTTACCAAAATATACCATTAACAAAATGAAACCATAAAGGCACAAGTAACTATTAAAACTGGAACTTTAAACTGAGTACCTTTAAGG
Source organism: Umimayanthus nakama (assembly GCA_027574985.1). Classification (NCBI taxonomy): domain Eukaryota; kingdom Metazoa; phylum Cnidaria; class Anthozoa; order Zoantharia; family Parazoanthidae; genus Umimayanthus; species Umimayanthus nakama. Next base: position 3,334 of record JAOBRG010364649.1, on the reverse strand, counting down.
TTGTTGATAAGGTGAACAAAAAGAAAGTGAGAAAGGAACACAAACCAGACTTTCAGGGAGCTTGTCTGTATTGTGTTATCCAACCTGTCATACTAAAATCATTATTTAATGTGAGTGTCACAGGTTAAAAAACCAATTCAAGTCATTTAAAATTTAGTTTCAGTTAAATTTTTAAATCTAGGTTAAATGTGGGTAAACAGCTAAGTTTAAATAAGTGCTTAAAAAGATTGAATAGGTTTTTATTACTAACCGGAAAAGATCAATTTTCCCTTCTCTTTATAGTCTTGTTACAACCATGTTACATCACCAACCCTCACACTTACACTTAAACCACGAATATATATAACAAAAACACATATTATCCAATATTATCCTTAATCAAGGTTAAATATATTTACCTGAAACAAAACTTGTCCATGGCCGGTAACATATGTGGCGCGTTACAGAAAATGGATTTCCTGTAGCATATCAAAGAGACTAAAATTTACTATTCGCCCAATTTCGCGCTATTTTTAGATGCTAGTTTGAAAGCCTTTTCACCACATGCAAACTAGAAAAGTATCTAAAAAAGCTTATAAAAGAAACGAGAATTGAACCGAGCGAAACGCCGTATGAAATTTTTTCACTAATACTTTGGCTTCTGCGCATGTTCTCCACAAAAAAGAGATATCTGATATGGTATTCCCCTTTTGGTCCAAAGATCACAGTGAGAGTTTCAACATCTGTTAACAGAGAAAGTAACCTACCATACAAGAACTTGTTAAATTTGGTCACACCAAACACAACAGCAAGGGCTTCTCGTTCAACTTGGGAATAGTGATGGACCACAGGCCAAAATGGTTGGTTTCTATGGGCGTTATGTGCAAGGACTTGGTAGATCTTACTTTTAGTTCCATCCATGTCCATCATGTGCATGAGTTCCGCCAGGTTTGTTATTTTCGATACCACGAAATCCTCGCCCTCTGTCAAACCCCTTTCCATCTTCTTTCGATTTTCCTTGTTGGTTTTTCTTTCCTTTCGAGCAAAACGGGTCGCAAGCTCGCTGTAGATGCCCGATTTTGGAGCAACTGCGACACCGATATATGATGTAATGACAGCTTCTAGGGTCGTAAGATCTAAGGCATTGGTAGCATTTCGGCGCTTCGCATCTCATTCTGTGTAAAAACTTAGGTAAACTCAGTTCTAAAAATTTTCTGACCAAAATTTCAGCCTGGTGAATGTTCTTAGCTTGTTCTTAATTTTTGAGCAAATCTTAGCCTGGGTGTTATTATAAAGTTATGATAATGATAATGATAAACTTTTATTGGATCTTCTCTAAAGGCTATTCTGAACCAACTTACAATTAAAATAGAATGCTATTTTTTGCTCCCTTGGTTATAGGTGTCAACCTCCTACATACAGCAATGGCAACATTGTTGGTGTGGAATGCACTGACGTGGGTAGCCCAAAACATCACGCAGGTATTATGACTACCAAAGGTCCAGATGCAACCGAGAACAAAAAAGTGCAACGCTCGTGTGAACATGCCAACCAATCAGATTTGTTTTTGTCCTTACCTGCTTTTGACCTAACCACAAAACTGATCTATAGAAACAGATTTTGTGCTATTTGTAACGGAGCTACGTATATTACTTACTGGAAGTTTTTAGCAGATAAATGTAACAAAACGAAGTTGAAACAATTTCAGAACAAAACAACACTGATGCAATCAATCGCTCAATACTGTAAATCCTACGCCTACTATCTGCCCACATTATATCTTATGAAGCATGATAAATACTGTTTTGTTAACAAAGACAAACACTGTCAAAATCATAGTCTGAACTCCAGTGCTTGGAAATTGAACAGAAAACTATGTAGTTCGTACTCTTTTCCTCTGTATACTTTCAATGGATCTTTTCTGAGAAACATTAACTGTGCTTGGTGCGAGAAAAAGATTCCAGAAAAGTGTGAGAATGATGAAAGTGCACCATCAGATCTTTCCATACTTTTTGATTTTTCGTCCAATCAAAAGTACACTGCAAAGGTAAACGGAATTAGGACATTTAATTTCCAATCTAAGAACTGTAAAACCAATTATGTATATAATCCTTTCTCGCAAAAATGCTTAAGAATAGTTCCAAATAGAACAGAGCTAAACAAAATTAACGACACCCAACACAATGACTGCCTATCACCTGTATTAGTTAACAACGCTGATGTGACGGAGCTCTCAAACGGAAGCATTAAGGTTAAACTACACAACAAGATTTACAATCGCACTCAATTCTACAAGAAAAACGACAAGATTTTTGTTTGTTTATCATTTTTCCCAAGTGAGCAAAAGAGGAAGATTGTGGCGCTTCAATTCATCACATTCATCGGTGGAGCTTTATCAGTGCTGGGTTTGTTGATTTTGCTTGCCGTGTACTCATGGTTCAGTGAACTCAGAAACTTACCTGGTAAGATCGTGATGAGTCTATCAGGTGCTCTGCTGATCTACCAGGTTTGTTTCTTTCTCACTGGTCAGACTGAGAGGAGAAGTGTGTGCAGTGCAGTGGCTATCGCTCTTCGTTATTTCCTGTTGGCATCTTTCACCTGGATGAGTGTCGTGGCGTTTGACTTGGCATTGACGTTTGCTTCAAAAGGTAACGCATTAATAGACAGCTTAATGTTACAGGTCAAAATGTCTCCATCACATCAAAGAAAATCTTGGGAAAACTCCTATTCATTCATTTTATTGTTATAAAACGAAATTTGCTATCCCAAATTTGCTTGCACTAGCTCCAAAGCAAGATCTTTTATGTGCAAACATTTGGTTAATCATAGAATCGCATGAAATGGATGAATCTCGCAAGCTGATTGGTTAATCACCGAATAGATGAGAAGGTATTTGAGATTGAATCGCATGATTTTAGTGTGCGCTGAGTCGAGACGACGTGCTGATCATTTGCCGGTGTTTTCAGTTAAAGTTTGGTAGCAAAATAACAAACTATAACAATAAAAATAACAAAATATATACTAATATCCAAAGGCCTTTTTTCGAAAGAAAACACTTACAGAAATTTAGCAAGAATGTATGCTGCCGAAATTTGAGCTTAAGTTTGATTTTTGCAGAGACTTTAAGAAACCTCAATCCTTGCAAGTTCGAGAAAACGATAACAAAGTCAAAGACGATGAGAAATATCTCATTTGGCAGGAAAAAAGCAGAAAGAACACAGGAAGAAGTGAGCCACATGCTGCCAGTAAATCAATTTATACTGAGGAAGAAACGGAGACATTCAAAAACGAAGGTGGAAGCTATAAACACCAATAAAATTACTGCGACTGCCGTTTGCCGGTTTCGTTGTTGGTA
>JAOBRG010364638.1:0-12306 GCA_027574985.1 Umimayanthus nakama | reverse complement strand
ATTATAATTTATTTTTGGGCATAATTATTCACTGTATGTTGCTGTAAACTACCTATCTTAAAAAAAAAAGGAGTAAATAAATAAAGTTCCTGGTTTTTTGTGTGTTCTGTCGTAGACACAACAACAAATAAACAACCTTTATTTAATCATCTTGATGAAGTATTAACAGGTTTCTATATACACAATTTGTGTGTCTAAAGGTCTCGGCGAAGATGTGAATGGAGGCAAATTGATTTGTTATTCGCAAATGTTAACAAAAAAAACTCAATCAAAAGATCTTTTACAATGACCAAATGCTGTAGCCTGTACTTAAGTAAGTACGGTTTAGTTTCACCTATTTCAACCCAGTTATTTCTTTGCATTGTTCCTTTTTGGCCGACCAAATAGCCATCTCCACGAGAAACATAAAAAAACCAAATGGCAATAGTCTTTTAATTGAACATGTTCCAAAGAGATAAAGTACAAAAAAACGCCACAAAGTTGTGGCAACTATAAAGGCAATATTTTATTTATTACTATTAAATACTATAACAATAAAAGATGTTTCGGCCAAACCTTGGTATTTAAACAGTGGACCTGCAATCAGTTTTGTTTTAAATGTTTTTCCTGCAATACAAGTTAATCCATGGCTCGTTTTGGTCGCCAACCGTTGAGGCTAGAAATAAAAACTGTGCGGCTTTAAATTTTGGAACCAGAATTTTTATGAGCGGGTAATTTGTGATTAATAGATTGAATCGTGGTTTTTCGGACTCTCCCGAGATTTTGTGCTACAACTATACAGTTGAATGGGTTCTTCACGTAGGCCTAAAGTTAAGGAAGAAACTGACAATGTACAAGTACATGTAATTGATTGATTGGAGGCCATTTGACCGCTTGTTTAAAACAACTTTTGGCTCAAATTTCTAGATATCGAAAGCGGCACCATGAGAGATACCTCAGTCAATCTGGCACAGATGGCCACTATGGGAACCAACTTTCAACTTTTTTACGGGTTCTTGTTTCAAGCTACAAACCTGATTGAACATCAGTTTTAAAACCCGATAAATGTAGTCTCATGTATGCATAAATTACAACTCTCCTTTAAAATACTTACAGATAAATTCTTTGCGAAAGATTCTTAGCCGAGTTTTTAATGCTATGCCAAACCTTTATACAGATTCTTTGTCATTGACATATTTACATGTACGCTTTATTGAGTTCCAAGTATCGGAAGTATCATCATATTTGCCCTCGGGTCTCGTCACGTACATGTACATTGCGGTGTCCAGCTTTTTATAAAACAACTCGGTCGGTGGTGAGCATAATCCAGGCAGTTCCTCATTTTTCTTGCCATGGTCAGAAACGCGGCATGATACCTTTTCTATACAACAAAATTTTGCTATTTTGGCTTTGCACTTTTTTTCTGTGATAAAACGGTTCTTTTTTGTTTCATTCCGTTAACTACAAGCAAGGCCCTCTATCAGCCATACTCCATAAGTCCTGCTACTCCATACAGCTTACAGGTAGTTGTAGCATTGACAGCTGTGATGTTCTTTTAAAGTTTTATTAACATTTAGCACTATATAAAACGGAGGGAAAAGGCATTGCATATCAGCACCGCACGGCGCAATCCCGATTCCGGTAGTGCAAAACATTGCCCCAAGTGTTCTACTTTGTTTATTTCTATTGCGACCAAGACTTGGACCTGCCTCGGCGTTCTACAACATATTTCCTTCGACGGAAGCCGCGCTTCAAACCGTCCGGTATGGCCCCACAGCTCAACGCTCTCTCGCGATGGATAGCGGCAAAATCGCGTTCCTCGCGATCACCTTCATTGTCATTCAGTTTTATTGCAGAAACTTCTTCCGTAATTTTCTGAAGTCTTGGTTTACATAAAGATCGCCTCTTACTTTGCTTTTTTGGTTTTCCCTGTGTTAACTCAAGACTCTTCTCAATAATCTGTGTGTCCTGGAAATACGTCTCACTTCGACAACGGTATGAAAACAGGGGCTCCTCAAAGTAATCTTCGCAACTTACTTGCAAACTACCGTAACCCGGTTTATCGTCAGTCGGTTCTGTTTCTGCAGTTTCCGCGTAAAGCTCAACTAACGTTACAACTCGCATGGTTGGCAAAAAAATTGCCGAGAGTTGAGCAAAACAACTTCCAATTACAGTGTATTCAGTTATTGTAGAACTTTCCCGGCTCAACTAACACAATAGTTGTTGACGGTTCGCTGTTTTGTTTTGTTACTAGTTGCGTGAGCTACGTGACCACCAGAAGAGCGCGAAGACAAAAGGACGCTTTCGGCCAATTCTGATTGGTGTATTGGCGCAGCCTCAACTCACAGTGTTGAAGACTTCAAAGGTTGATTTTTAAAAGTTTATTTTGCAAAACAACAAGTTTTGTTGGAAAACTGATCGAGGGGGAACAACACCTTACCAAAGGTGTTGATTATCGTTTGACGTACTTTTCGATTACAGCCTCAGCAAACTTTTTGCTTTAAGCCATCCCTTTTTTTGCTGTTTTCGTCAAGAAAAATGACTTTTCTTTAAGTTTAAAGTCTGCGTATTAAAAGAACTGGCCGAACTGGTGTGAACGCTTGGATGTATTAAGACCGCGAAAGTCGTATGTCACTAGGACAATTACTGAGGTTGTTTTTAAAAGTTGTCAAAAAAACATAAGTTTAGTATTAAACATTCCCCTGGGACTAAAAATTGTTTACAACTTAGAGACAAGAAACTTTAACGAACGGGTACAAAAATTCGAAAAAAGGTTAAGTAGTCTGGAAGAAATAATTTTTGACCAATTTGCGTTTTTAAAAAGGACCATAGGTTTGATGACCGATCAATGTGTTTGCAGCTGGATCTTGAATATTTTGCCGCCAGGCCCAAATTTAGTCACTTTTTTGATACAAGCAAAAGCACAGTATGGGTTTTAATTTCAATTGATAAGAGACGCACAACCAGGACATTAAACCAGTACATGCAAACTAGGATCAATTTAAACTGACAAATCAACATATATATTCAGGGACATAAATTTGCTTACAAATCTTTGTAATTCACAGCACATTTTTCACTTTAATAAACTGTTTTCACAAATTGCGCTTGAGATTGGGTCGAGATACGCGGCGGTGATAATACTCTACCCTCCTTTTTTAAAAAGCACCTTGAGGCTGAAAAGTGTCCAAATCTAAGAATATGCTTACAACAAACCATGGGCTGAGGAAAGGCGGAAAACGTTTGTTTCGGATAACGCACAAGATCATGAGTTATTTGTACAACTTTGTTGCTCTTTGACCAATCAAAATTAAGGACGCGCCACTTTTATCCGCTGGATAGGGATTTATCTGCTGGAAAAAGCTATCCACCCTTCGCACAACCAGGCCCAGGGTAGCGGCCAATTTAGTAAAGTTTATTTGTCCTTCCGCGGTTGGTCCGTACTAAGAAATGGCAAATAAAAACTGCACACAAATAATAACCGATAGTGTTTAGGATAACTTTTAGGCACGTTTCAGGCCTCAAAATGTTTAAATAATTAGACCAGTTCAAATTTTTATGGTGAGGCTGGCGGTTTTTATTTTTTATTTTTTAATCTTCGAAAACAACTGTTTCAAAGGGGAAAAATGAGTTGCAGATTCTCGGATTGATTCAAAGCATCAAATCGACCTTTTAACTAGATAGGAATAGGATAAGGATAGAATAAGAGAGGAATCGTGTTGCTAATTGCTCGCTCAATTGACGAAACTGTACCTTCTTTGCTATTCATAAACATTGGACTTCAGCGATAGTAGCCAAAAAACCACAGGTGTTTGACAGAAGTCGGCACTATTTTAAAGCAAATGTATGGAAATAATAATATTATTGGTCGGGGGCTTCTTCATTGGTCGGGCGGGGATGCTAACCGACTAATTATATTTATTTGGCCTAAACTTTGCTTTTAACAAGGTATTTCTTGCAGTGACATAACAATCACATGTAAACTGTACAGTGCCACTGAAAAACTACAACGGTCGAAAGGAAATGAGCGTGGTTGGTCAATTATTTGTCACTGAATGGACCGCTTGTCGTCATGCATAGCAGGAACTCTGAATTTTCTTTGTTTCGGAAAAGAAGTGTTCTCTTGATTTCAAGAAAAGCTTGTCAGTGAAAAAACATGTTATTATTTTAGTTCCATATCACCACGCTGACTTACAACCACCACCCCACCCTCCGCAAGACCCAGTCGCGGTCAGATGCAATTAATTTAAAACAAGATATGGCTGTTGATTAAGACTTCTCCATATAGATATCAGATCAGAAATGAAGGTGCCTCAGGCCACAATCCTTTTAAGGTATGTCATGTACAAAATTTCATCAACCAATGGATCACAAAACTCCAATAAAAGGTCTTATTTGTCAGTTCCTGACTAATTTTTTCGCTCGATTCATCTGCTCTGCTGTGTTAAGTTATCGATCGATGTTTGTGTTTCTTTCTGTAAACAGAATGGCGTTACGTAAAAAAACCTCACTATTTTCAGAAGAGCCATACACGTACATATTTAGTCATATCTGATGATACTATTTTGGAATTTTTCCCCAGTTGGCACCACCCTAATCCCAACATACCAGATAAAAATGTTGAATACTTGTTATCTTATTGTACTGATTCATTGTTAAATTTTTCGTGTACACCTTCTTCAATGTGAGCTGTTTGGTCGTGCAAGTTCACATTCGGTTTAACTATGTAAATATATGAAAAAGCAACAATAGTACCGTTTATGTATACAATGTAGCACGGGAATAAAATAGAACAAGACAAAGGAGAATACTTTTGAAATAAGAACAGAAATCCGTCGATCTCTTCATAAACTAAACTTTATTACTTCGTCGAAGAGTTCTTTTAAAGGTTTAGTAATCCTACTGGAATGAAACAGTTCCGCCCAATGCCAATTTTTTTAATTTAAAAAGCGACTTCAAAAAAGAAAATATGCCGGCCATGTTTAAAGTTTAGATCCGGACGCTGTGATACAAACTAAATTTGCAGACGTATACTCCGGACCCTCCCCCCTTTGCAGAACTGCGTGTGACTTTCCTTTTCTTGGTGTTGTTTTTGTTCATATCGAATGCTTAATATTTAGTTAGAGCGAGTTTGTCTTTGAATAAAGCTACTGAAGAACACGAGCCAAAAATTTAATTCCGAGTAAGTAAAAGCCTGTTCAGTTGTTGCGGTCAGTGCAATGTAAATAGACATTCACGATATTTTGTTATTGAGTCCAAGATCACCCACCAGGCATAAGACACATGGCTCACTGCCACTCTATAACAAAAACGGACTGGTTCAAATTGTTTTACAACCGTCGCGAACTATATCCCCCCCCCCCCCCCCCTACAGTATGCAACTCAGGCGGACACTAATAATCGTTTTTGGAGGAGGTAATACTGATAGCTACATGTAAAATATGAATTACCCCTCCTCCCGCTTACCCTTACTAGTTTCTCGGCAATCGACTGACTCAAGTTTTCAACATTTGCAAAATAAGTTTATACTGCTGTTAAAACACAGAAAATGGCGGAATGTACTCACAAAAAGATTAATCATGAAATTTTGAACAAATCTCTCAGCATGATTTCAGCGAAAGTTCGGCGCTTAAAAATTTCTGCTCTTGTAAGTAAGCAAAACGTTCGTTCGACTACAATAATAACCCTCGTATGAGAACCTACATTTGTCAAAATAACCATAGAGTCATAGTCATAGTTATTGACCTTGGCAATTTGCAGCAAGATTGCCAAGAGCCCCTAGTCAATCAATGCATGCACGTCCAAAAAGTCAACTAAGAAGAAAGAAAAATGCCATGATTAATTTATTTTCTGAAATAGTTCTTGCTGAAGTTGTAATCAAAATAACTTCATTGAAAACTGGTTTAGTTAGGCTTTCAACAAAAATTTAAATCACTCAGACGTGTGCTTCTGTCTTAGCTGTCTCACCCATGCTGTGCCTTTTGAAAGTTAGTGAAAATATTTATCATGCTCTCGGCCACCCGGCTCGACAAGCGAAAAACATACCATATCAACTTTTGTTTAATAAACTCATTTATTTCTCGGCAATAGATTCAACAAACCTTTCATACAAATTTACCTTTAACATTTATGCACAGAAGTTGCTAGATTACTAACAACTTGGCCAAGAGAGAAGTAGCTTCTCTCGTTTTTATGTAGTTCTTGTTAAGGGCATGACCGTCTTGATGGTTCTTCAGTTTTTGAATCTAAATACCCAACACTGAGGCAATCCATTTTGGTCAAAGTTAAGTCTATAAAATGCGTGAAGAATTCGAAGACCGCCGCGGCGAAAATGAGAATAGGACCTTTACTCTTTAGCTTAGGGAGAGGCGATCGGCTTCAGTTAATCAGCATAAAAAGCAAAATCCTCTTCAAATTCCTGGTCAGCTGCAGCCCTCCCGCAGTCTCATTACGCATGCTCCAGCTGCCTGCAGAGAGACCACTCAGCTGTTCCATGTGGCTTGATTTGTGTTTTGTCAGATATTCAGAATTTCTGACAAAAGGTTTGAAACATCCGCCTTCACATTTATTATTTAAGCTTTTTTAAATAGAGACTGTGCTTTAGCGTATTTTAAAATAGTGTAGTTTTGGCCTCTATGTCGGTGAAAACAGAACAGTGGCCAATTATTTTGACATCAACTGATTTTTTTTTTTGTCTGCACTCATTTCGTGCAAGTATTTTTTTCAACTCCATTGAGTTATTTGCCCCCTCACCCAATCACTAAAGGTGTAATTACGTGACAGCTTAGTCGAAGTAGTAAAATCCTTCGACCAAGTATTCAAAATGGCACATAGCCTGCGAGCCAGCTCATTAGCGCGAAATGTGTGGAAAAGAGCCGGCTTGCAGGCTATTACTTACTAGTAACTAGGTATTGGCGGATTATGCCAACAAAATTTTTGTCATGGTTTGAGTAAAACTGCACAATTTTTTTAAAAAAGCGCACGGCCGGAGCATATTTCAACTTGGAAATCTTAATCGTTGTCTAAGCCAGCTGATCTGATTTCCTGGAATTAGCCAATCAAGCCAGTCGAGGACGTCTGCAAAGCCGTATATCATTTCGTTACAGGCCCCATCCGTAATACGAGGACCCATCCGTAATACGAGGAGAGCAGAGTTGACACAAACAAGTTTATGCATTTAGTGATTTACTCCTCAGTGTTTTAAAAACTTGATCTTCTTTCTAGAAGTTCCATAAATTTGACACTTCTTCCAAAGAACTGCCTTAAGAGCAGGCGTAATGATACATAGTTTTGCAGATGACGTCACAGGGACAGATTAGCTGGAGATAATTTTAATATTAAAATATTTGCCGTTGCACTTGCGTGGTTTACAGCTTGACTCTTGCTTAAAGTTTTCCAGTCTTCTGAGCGAATCTGGTCTCACTTGGAGATTGGGTAGGCTTGCGCAACTGCTTTTAACATGTTTCAACAAATCTGTAACAGAAACACGTCATATTTGAAAAGGCATCATATTTTCAAGTCATAATTGCATCCCTCGGTCCGTACCCGTAGAGTAATAAACTATGCGGAGAAAGAACTGCAGGTGAGGAGAATAATTTGTGAATTTTGGGTATAATTTTGCAAACTGCGAACACTGCTAGTGCTAGTGGCATGCCACTTTTATACGAGCATACTCCTCGAACAACCCCAACCCCCACAAAATGACCCCTTCCTACTTCACCTTGCTGTTTCCCCTTCTGGCGCCCATGCCCGCTCCCCAGCTCCAGCCAGCGGATGTGCATACTAGTTCCAGTTTCCCCCGCAACTTTCAAAATGGCGGACGAAAGTTTTCATGTAGAATCTTCTTGACCGCACAATTAGACCGACAACAGTCGTCTTTCTCCTGATGAACCATAAAAGATACACCGTCAACTGAAAGACAGAGAGCTAAGGTGTGATTATGAGTTGTTCTTTCATTCAGTATATGCAGCTAACTACTTTAACTGCCTGCGACTAGTTTACCAATTATTAATTTTATGCAAATATAGCAAAAGAAAAACTTGGCTACTATATCTAGTCTATACTGCGACTATATTATATAGGTACAAAGAATGCCATGGTATGCCTTACAGTGAAAAAGAGCTTTGGAACCAAAATACCGACTGGTTTTGAATGTAGAAGGCATAATGTGGCAATCACTCTTGAGAGTCTCCAACAATATGTTCATTTTTTGAGAATGATCTAACAGTGCAACATAAGGCCAAATAAAAAAAAATTCTTGTTTAGCGTCCACTAATCTTAAATTTTCCAGGTCGGAAGGGCATTTTTTTTTCAGAGGTTTAGTATAGTATCATGAGCATTTTGCAGCAACAGGTTGAACACAGAACTTCTTACAGTGTGACTGCCCGAGTCCTCTGTACCGCTTCATTGGTCAGCTTCCGCAAGGACCATAAACATAATAAATTGGCCAAGAGCTGTTGTTACATCGTTTATAGATGAATTTGGCCACACTTTTGGGAATGAATTTGTATTAGTCTTACCAGAGCCAACCTTGACCGAGGAAAATGATCGCGTTGATCGTCAACTAATGGCTGGTCATCGAACTTGCCATTACAAAACTCATCGAAGAGTACAGAAAGCGTGACATCAACTGCATCGATTCGGCACCCAAACCAGTCCTTTATTGGCGTGCCGCTGTTCTCCCTAATCACGCAACAAAGACCAAGTGCCGAATTTGCTCCCTGTGTTTCTGTGAATGAATGAATGAGTGCATAGCGCATATCCTTAGGAGTATGGGGATAAGGATGTGGATCGCGGGTGTGTGCATGTTTATTCTTTTTTACATTTATTTTTTGTTTTACACAAAGAAAAAAAAAATTTTAAATGAGGTCGGGTGCATTTTCCAGGTCGGGCGCGGACACTAAACAAGTTATTTTTTTTATTTTGCCTAATAAGTTCAAGTTGGGACAGATAACATTTAAAATATCATTCATTACAGTGCAGCTTATGGCTACTTTAATTTGCTTGTATCAACATGTGTACATTCAGTATAAATTAATGGTTAATATATCAGGGTTCGGAATTCCAGGGCACTACGGCGCTTATTGCACCAAGTTCAGCCTCAATTGCATCAGGTGACAGAGAAAATGCTGAAAGTGGGGGCTAAAAATAACCCAAACTTGAAGAACAACTGTATTGATGAATTTTTGAAATACTTGCAAACGCTTTTTGAGTTTTTGTTTTTGAGTGTGACCAACAAAATGGAACAGAAATGAGAGTGAACTGCAAAGAGAAACATTTGAATCAATAACACTGAAACTCATGTATTTCAAAAAACTTAGATGCTGCTAATATGAAGTACCCTTTTGTTTTTGAGCATGAACTGGTCACAAATATCACAGGCACAAGCAAACGCAGCACGAGGTTTGCTGTCACTTCCTCTTGCTTTATGTGACATTTCACATGAGTTTTGACAAATGCTACACCTTGTGCAGCTCAGGTGCTTGAGTTGTTAATGCATTTTTCCAAGTGAAAAAACACTTCTAATAATTAAAAAGTAAATTACAAAGCTGTCATCACTGTTTGTTTTGGCATAACACAGTCAAAGTTTCACTCGAAGACATCAATCCATCCATCCTCTGAGACCTCTGACAGAGCTGGCGCAAAGGAATTGAGTTGTGGTTGATCTTGTCTGCACACATCACATACGTACATGTATCCTTATTCAAAATATTGTACCTGATAAAGAGCAGGGCTAGATTGCAGAATACCCTGCCACTCGAGTTAAGTTAGTACTGTGCATTCCTCATTCTATAGAAAATTGTGTGTAGTAGAATCCAGAACAATAGTGGGGGGTATTCTGCAATTGCTCCTAGAGCAGGTGGAAGTGTACCTACCTGAAATCGATTTCGGATTAAAGCAAATACCAGTTGAACTGCATTCAACTTCAGCTTCAGCTTCAGCTAGACTAAATTGCACTCTGTGGCATCTGATTTAACCAAGCCCTGACTGTTTGGGTTCTAAGATTAAAGAAATTATGTTACGAGAACGTTTTTAAAGTTGCGATAAACAAAACTAAACACTACAGTTGTTGTGACTTTATTTCATTAACTGCTTGAGAGAACTGTTCACAGTTTTTATCCATTTAAGATGTATAAAAGCTCTTTATTGGTACTTGCTTTGTTGTTGATCTGAGCACTTATTTGGTACACTTTGACTTTTGCTCAATTCTTGAAACTCCAAGAAGATCATTAAAATTATAAATGTTCAATTGATGCAAGCTGAACTGCTTCTCTGGTGTTTGAAGTAGTAAAGTTTAAGACACCAACCAGTACAAGAGTAAAGTCTGCAAAAAATTAAACTAGCAAAAATTGGCCAAGGAATGCACCAAATAGCCCTGGATAGCTGCTTCTTCAGGGTGACCAGAGGCTAAATTTGCCCTGGTTGTTGAAAATGATTTTCGAACCCTGGCATATATAGCGAAATTCATGTTGGATGAACTGACTGGCCACTTTGAACTCTTTATTTTATTACCTGCATTATATTAAAGAATGGTTTTTGTTTTCAGTGGGACTGAGTGCATGCAAGTAATGCTTTGTGACATTGTTTTCTTTTGTTTTTTGCCTGTCATAAGCCTCATTTGCATGCACTAGTTCCCATTGTTTTACAGTACACAGTGTTCACCATCACTGTATACAGTATGAGTATGGTGTATGTATCAAAGTCACTGTCCAATTTAATCAATATCAACTGACTAATTTTTATAGTCTTAGTTTATTAAACAATTTCTCTCTACTAGTATTGGAACTATTAAGTAAGAGATTACTCAGTCATAGTAAAAGACTAATTACTGAACTATTTGTTGATAGCAGGTGTTACTGTGTCACAACCATCTTTCAGCTTATCGACTCTTGTAAAAGCACTCTCTCTGATGTTTTGGTTTCCATGGCAATTTTATAAAGCCTGAAAGATAGGCAATCTAGTTTAGGGTTTAACTGTACAGTACTTACAAGAATTGAAGAGCTTGGTGCAGAAAAGGCGTAGTAAGTGATACTTTCAAACTGCCCTTAACTAAATCTCAAAGTTCTCCACTTTTATGAAATGCTGCTGCTGCCAAGAGTAAAAACATTACTTCCCTTCTCTTTAAGTTAGTATGCTGTTTGATATGCTACTTAAAAAATGTTCCATGCTTGGCATGTGTCTATCGAGTTATGGATGCATGTGGGAAATTGGGAGAGCACGGTAGAAGTGTTTGAGTGGCACGAGGCAAAGCAGCTTCTCAAGTGCTCTCTCAACTTCCCAAGTGCATCCATAACTTGATAGATGCACAGCTAAAGCATGGATCATTTCTTTTAGAACATTGCCACTTTAAATGAAAACTGATAAAATACAGAATTCTCCTAAACTATTCTGAGCATTCTGATTGGTTGAATACAATCACGCGATTTTATAGATGCACGCCCGTGTGTCTATCAAGATTTAGATGCACACTCGTGCCATATAAAAAGCACGCAAAAAATTGTCAGCTATGTTGTAAAGTAAGATCTTTTACAAATGTTTTAACTTGGAATTGCTGGCTCCTTTATCTGTATGTTACCTATGAGTACAGTAGTTCTGAAAGCGATATTCTGCAATGTATTTTAGTCTACTAAAAACGAAATTCTTTCTTCTTTTTTGATAACAGCAAAATTAGAATTCCAGGTTGTTACAGTGGACGTATGGGACAAACAAACCGACAAAGGAATGCGTTGTTGATTTTTGTCCCTCAAGTCAGTGACAAACAATTTGGCAATGGGACTTCAATGGGATCAATCTCGGCCCTAGCAGTGGCAAATCCAACCGGGGGCCTATGGCCCCCTCCTTTTTGGCTTTTTTTTTTTACAAAAGCGAAATTTTGCAGCAAAATATTTGTGCTAAACAAGTAGGAAATTTGTGTCAAAATACTGGAAATGGTCATTATAGAGACCAAATTTTTCAAAAATTCTGGGTGAGCATCCCCAAACCCCCCCTTGAAAGCTCGCGCCTTCAGCGCTTGTTGGTGCCCCTCCCTTTTGAAAATCCTGGATCCGCATCTGCCTAGGGATGAATCCCTTTTCCCAAGGGATACGAATCAGACCCATGGGCAAGCGGGGCGATTCCTAGGCTCAACGTAAAATTATATCTGGTTGGTACTGTACACAAACTTGATTTGTGTAAATACAGATAAATGCTTGTGGGCTTAAAGAAAAGGAGACGATATAATTTAAGTTTCAGTTTTAGTAATACACTACAGGAATACAAGTCATCTCGCCCCAGAGTCATCTCGCCCCACTTGATAGTCATCTCGCCCCAACTACAGTGCCATCTCGC
>JAOBRG010364627.1:0-12306 GCA_027574985.1 Umimayanthus nakama | reverse complement strand
CCCCCCCCCCCCCCCCCCCCCCCCCCCCCTAATCGCGGCTGGAATGGACTCGCACATAAATAATTCATTCTTGCCACTCCAAGTGTTGATTACATGACCAATATTATTTTGCAGTTGAACTAGCAATAGTTACGTGTAAGAAACTGATAAAAAAAAATCACTTTTTAATAGCTTTTTTGAACAAAAACTCCACATAAAGAAAAATTTACCCTGCTTGAATGGACGAAAAGGTATGGTCAGCGGTAAAACTTAGTTGCCGAAGTAGTGCAGCAGTTATTGGTCTAATTGTTTTCATTTAGAGTTTGCCTCTTAGAATGGTTTGTTTTTAAGTTTCAAAAATGATTCAAACATCTGACTCAGAGGAATCAAGTGATGAAAATGTCGGCCCCGAAGAAGAGGAGCTGGTCCGTGTTTTTCGTGTCAAAGAAACCGCTTCAGTTCCTTCGCTATCCTTCTCCGTCGACTCGGTGTCGTCCGCTTCGAACACAAGTCCTCACGGGTCCGTGCACTCGCTCAGTACTCGCACACACAACAATTCCAGCCCGACTCTTTCAGTCCAATCTGAAGTCACAGACTTATCTTCTAGCGAAGACGATGAACGAAAAGAGCGACTACATTTGTATGTGTTTGTTTTGAGGTGTATCGCTTACTCGTTCAATGCCAAGCAACCAACTGATATGGCGCGACGACAAGCTAAGGTCACCAAGCAAAATCTAGAGACCATAAAGCATCGATTCGCTGCCTTTTTAACAGGAGAAACGAAAATTTCTTCAGATGAAGCGTTTTTGAACGCTGTCAGGGCTTACTATGACATTTTTATATGCAACGATCGAGTTTTGAAGATGGTAGGGAGCGGGGGTTACTCTGCAAATGATTTTCGCGAAGTTTTCAAAGGAATGATCGAAAAAAGGGTTCGCAGTTTACCAGAAATTGATGGATTGAGTAAAGAGACTGTACTCAGCGCTTGGATGGCCAAATTCGACGCAATTTATCGGGGAGAAGATGATTCTAGAAGGGGGACTTCGCGCATCGCCGCAACCGCATCTTCGGAGCTGATTTTATCAAAAGAGCAACTTTACGAAATGTTTCAGACAATTTTGGGAATCAAGAAATATGAACATCAGATCTTGTACAACGCGTGTCAGGTAAGCAAGTGTGGTTGTTATCAATTAATACGTTTAAAGATGAGTGCTTTCAATAAGTGGGTGAAGTACGTTTGTATCACTTCCTGTTGCAGTACTGGCCCAATTGTGGTTTTAAAAACAGATGCTTGGCATTCATTGTCACTCAAGTGTGCACATGCAAGCCTGAAGCTAGTTCTTAATGATATCTTTGACTGTAAATTGCAACTTCAAGTTAACTTATGACCCCTAAACAAAGTTTTTTTTTATCAGAAATTGAGTAGAAGTTATTAACATTCAAGTCTTGACATCTGACAAGCCATGATTATGCTACAGTTTGGAAGGGAATTAAGAATGAATGTTACGATCACTCTCTGTTTTAGTACACTCTTTTTTTTTAGAAGAATATACTTTATAAGAATATCGAGGCTGAAAATCGCAAAGATTTAAGAATATTTTAAGAATAATGCTGAGGCTGAGATTTTGTTAAGAATATAATTTTGTGCAAAATATAAATATGTTTACACTAAAATTTAAACATTTGGAAATTCTAAATAATTTTCGTTAAAAATTGCATAAATGTATTAAACGCTATCATCTGAAGACTCAGTAAGGCAACGCTCTGCTGACAGACATATTCTATTGACCTATATTCTAAGAAAACTTTTAGAATATTTTCAGCCTCAAAATGCCAAAAAATTAAGAATATTGAGCCTGAGTCTGAAAAACAATATTCTTCTAAAAAAAGAGTGTATTTGGGCGGTACCATTTCACTGTACTGAAAGTCATCTAATTTTAAACAACCATCAGAATTTTCTTGATGAAGTTCCCAGTTTGAGTCATTATACATACATTTTTTGTTATTTTTTGCATAATTAATATTTTATACCAGCAAGATGCCCTACATTTTATTAGGTGTTCGCCTACAAAATTCATCCAGTTATCAGATGTAGTAAGGACATAATTATTGTAAACATCAAGATAGATACCTATTGATAGCTGAGTGCAATTTCCATACAGTTATGGACTGAGGTTTTTTTCCTTCCTTTTATGGCCCAAGCACGAAGTGCACAGGCCTTGAAAACAAGGAATGAAAAAACGAGGATCTATAACTTGCCATATGAACCAAGCCAATGAGGCAAATAAAATGTTTACTTCAGGAAAAAGAACCAAATCATTTAATATTTTGAAGGTAATCAAGAACTGACCTTTATATGTCATTTACGGAACTGATATTTCCATTAGCACCATATAAGTTAATCTTTACTATTATATACCTCAGATATATTGATACCAGTCTATTTAAAAATCACAAATCTTTGTCATTTCATTGTTGCATATTAAAATATTTTCTTATACACAAAAATATGCAGGTGCTTTTCTGCAATTAAACATTTATTTATTGGTAACAATTATGAAGTTTGCCATAAATTCAGTATTATGATTTGATCTATGATTAAATTAATTGAAATAAAATAAGTTTTAAAACAGATTTTGTAATAGCATCACAGTAAACTTATACTAATCAAAGCAGTTTGACAACTTTAAATAAAAGACTTTATTAAATACCGAGCACTAGATATTGAGATTCCAGTAATCTGATTGGCTCTCTACTCACGGTATAAATCCTGTATACTGCAATATGTCCAAATTTTATTATTTATTTTTTATTTTCCTATACGGTCACCCCTCTACATAAGGATTATTGGCCGGGTCCGGGCCAAATATGAAAACTGAAAGTTTTATCACGGAAAATCTCCCCTCCAAATGGCCGAAAACTTGACTTGTTAAAAAATAGAATTCAAGATATTTTTATGCAGTGGTTTGTATTTAATAAAATAATTATTCCACTCACGCTTGTTGGATATGAGCTTATGATAGCTGACTCGGTGCTTCGCACCTCGTCCGCTATCTAAAAGCTCATATCCAACGCGCATTCGTGGAATAATTGTCAAGTATTCATAGAGAGCTCCAGCTCATGTACAATATGCTGAAGTACAATATTTAAAATAGGAGTCTCAGGGGATTTGTTATATGGAGAGGTTAGTCTGCATCAAAGGTTTTTTTAATCCTTTTTGCTAAAACTTGACCTGGCAATGGTTGTTACTTTTTAAAAGATCCAACTAATATCAATGCACCTTACTTAATAATTAATAGATAAATAAATAAACAAAATAATAAAGACTATAACAAATATATATATATAAAAATAAATAAATAAATATAAAATATAGGTAAATAAATAAACAGATTAAAATAAATAAAAAAAATAAATTTTAAGTAAGTTAACACTTATGGTTCATTCATGGACATTCAGGTTTTTTTGTAACAACTATTGACTTGACAGTTTTGCTGTGCATCCATACTCCATTGATTTGACTGACACCATTCGCAGTTGAGATAAGACTACATACTGTGTGTATTGTTTTGGTTTACATTTACAGTAACTCATACTGTGTTTTCCCTATTTCTCTTCCACAAACATTAACGCAAAAGAAACCCTATAAATTACTATTTATTATATGGGCAACAGTGTTTTACTGGAAAATAAACCACTCATAGAATCCATATGACAGTACATCCAGGTCCCGAGTAGGATATTTTCCATATCTTCACTGTCTAGTGGAAGTATCGCCGGTTTCCGAACACTTCCGAAGATTTTCCGAAATTTTAAAAAATCATTGAAACATCTGAAAATTTCTTGTGAACCGTTTCCGAAGTTTTCCGAAAAAAACCCGAACATTTCCGAATATTTCCGGAGATTTTCCAAAAATTTTAAAAATCACAGATACTTGTTCGGCGCCCATATAATAAAAAGAACATTACACGGTTTCGAAAGATATGGATTTTATCTTCTCATGGCCAAAACATCTCACTCGTTTCACTGCGCTCAACTCATGAGATATTTTAGCAAAGATAGAATCCATATCTTTTGGAAACCGTGTAATATCCTCTATGTATTTTTCTCAGTAATATGCAGTGTAATAGATAGATATTCGTCTGAAAACATAATTTATACTCATATTTGCAATTGAACAACGTGCCCACCCAGTTACCACCATTATGGCATTATAATTAATCAGCCTGTGAACTTAATAAATTATATAATTATTTAATATATAATACTATATGGATGGTCCAGATGTTTCTTTTTCCAGGCTTATTTACCCATTTATAACAATATTTAAAAGTAAACATATTTATTTTTTTTTAAAGTAAGAAAGTGTTCCATGTTTTCATCATAAACCTTCCAAAACTCAATGAGGGAGGGTGCTTTTTCTAAGTGTGATAGGTTGACCCTATGCTCTTCCACCATGTTCGGAGTGACAATTGTTCAAAAATGGCCCTAACAGGTTGTCTGTGTCATTTTGTTATAGCATCATGTAAACAGTGCATGCCAGGTTCTAAGATGAAGAGAAACTTTATCAAAAAGGTTTTTCCATGTTTTTTCCACAAAAAACTATCTGATGATAAGACTTTGTGAGTCATACATTTAAAAAAAGTCATTGTGCTGGGAAAAATCAATGCATGTGCTGTTGGTATTAACTGGAATTACATGTATGATAGTTTAATTGTTTTATATATATATTAATAAAATTATAGTTTTCTTCATTAGATCAAACACAGAAAAGAGTTTACAAACCTGAAGATAGATTTTTTCCACTAAAATTATACTCTTTATACCGTATCTACATTCTTGACTTAAACAACAATTGTCCACTAGGGAGCCTCTAGTCTTAATCATAAGCTTAATGAAGTTTCTTTGAGGCTTCCTTGCCCTGTTCCCTGATGAGTTATAATATGTACATACACTAGCACGTATTAAAGTAGTTACTTGCTCCTCATTTCTTGTTTATAATTTGTGTAACTTGTTTCCGGTGTTCTATTTGAAGAACTTCCATGTCTTTGTTGTTGTAAAAAATTGGCGGAATAAATATATGCAACTTCCGGAAGGACAGCGGTGATCCGCAATAGAATAACAAAACATGCGGAAGTTTTCGAGCGTGTAGTTGGAAGAGAACGTTTGATCGTTCGTGGTCAAGTTTTTCCTTGTTTTATACCCTTAAATCAGCCATGTCCATGGTTCAGTCTTCAGACGAAGAGGACTATGGAGATGATGAGAACCTAAGCCAAGGAGAAGAAGAACTGATACGTGTCTTCGCGTCACCTTTTTCTCGCATCTCACCAAACGCCAGTCCTTATGGCTCATTTCAGTCACTCGTTCGTACCCCGAACGCCAGCCCCCGTGCAAGCCCGACACCCTCCATTCAGTCGTCGAAGTCTGAACTGGCAGAAATCTCCGCCCGAGAAGAGGAAGAAAGAAAAGAACATTTGCAACTATACGTGTTTGTGATGCGGTGTATTGCGTACTCATTCAACGCCAAACAACCAACTGACATGGCTCGCCGGCTAGCGAAGGTCACCCGACAAGACCTACACACGATTAAGATCAGATTTAATTCCTTTTTGATTGGGGACACGGTGATTCCCTCCGACGAGGCTTTTAATAACGCTGTTAGAGCTTATTACGACATTTTTGTGTGCAGCGAATTGGTTTCTAAAATGGCAATGAATGGAGGTTTCACGGCGAATGATTTCCGCGATGTTTTCAAAGACATGATAGAGAAAAGAGTTCGTTGCTTGCCAGAAATTGACGGGCTGAGCAAAGAGACTGTGTTGAGTTCTTGGATGGCCAAGTTTGACGCAATTTATCGTGGGGAAGACGATTCAAAGAGAGGCACCTCGCGCCACGCAGCTTCTGCATCTTCGGAGCTGATTTTATCAAAAGAGCAACTTTACGAAATGTTTCAAACCATTTTGGGAGTCAAGAAATATGAGCACCAGATTTTATTTAATGCATGTCAGGTGAGAATACGATTTCAAGCCATTTCATAGTGCAATATCAATACTAAAGTTGTGCATAATTTGTTTAAATGTTTTGCAAACACTTCAGACACACAACAGCTGTTTCACAAGCTTGCCCTTTTGAGGGTTATAAAAATAATTTAAAATTACACTTAATGATTGTTTTACGAGGAAAAATAAATATTTTTTAAGTTTGGCAAAATTAATTGAAATTGCAGGGCAGGGTTTATTTGGATTTACTCTGGAAGATAAAAGATCAAAAGATTGTTTTGAATGTGACAAAATTATCCAAGCGGAAACAGTCGCGTGTTGATTGGCGTTTCTTTTTGTATATTGAACGTCTAGGCTGGCCCTTTTTTGTCATCTGATGAGACATTTTTACAGATAGTCATGTAAAGCTGATTCATACAAAGATCCCTTTTACTTTTTATCATTTAAAATCTTTCGTTGTAGGCAAATTAGCATTTTTTTGCCAAAAAAAGTTTTAACGTTTAATTAGGCCACGCCAAAGTCCGTTTTTTTTTCACATTTCACGATTTATCGGGGTCAGCTGTCCACTCGCTTTTAATCAGGTTTTGCCCGTAGTGCGAATATATCAATAAAGAGGCTTGGGGTGGTCCAGTTCATAAACGGAATCTATAGTTATTAAATTGCAGAATTAACCGAAATATTTGACTTGTAATGATAGCTGCATACGATTCGCTCACTTCAAATTGTGAAAGTGATTTTCGCATACGAACAAGAATGCGCGCAGGTCATCCCACAGGCACACGCGCTTAATATAACTTATAGGAACAAACTTTATAACGATGAGAAGATTTACCCAAAAACTTAGCACAAGCTAAGAACAGGCTCAGGTTGTTTATAGTTTCAGTATTTTACTGAATGAGAGTCCACGTATGCACTTGTATAAATTACGTTTACGTTTCAACAAAACTTTGTAGTTTTTGTTTAAACATTGCCATCAACTTCGTGTTAAAAACCACATATAATCCAGTTTCTGGAACCGTCTGAAAATAACAATTGATGGACAATTTGAGGCCGAAGTCGCTGAGTACTTAAAGAAAGAGTTAAGGCACGTTCAGAAGGGAGTTCTCGCCATCATTATTTGGGACTTCAAGTAGCAATGACGCGAACGTCAACGAAGACGGCTGCTGAATTTCTGTTTTCATTTTTCTGGTTGTTACTCATTCGTGTGAATGGGAAAAGTTGGAAGCTCCTTGAATGAGTTGTGTGACACATAACTGTGGTGTAAGACATGCCTGGGTGAAGTGTTTGACATCAACCACATCGTGCGACACATGACTGGTGTGCATGTGTGATACAAGTAAGAGGTGATTCACGAGTTGTGTGGAATGAACCACATATGTGATGCATGCCTGAAGTAATGAGGTGTATGACGTGAACCACATTGTGTAACATGTTTGAGATGTGTGACATGCCTGAGGTGGTGAGTTGTGTGACAAGAACCACACTGTGTAACATGCTTGACGTGTGTGACATGCCTGAAATGGTGAGTTGTGTGACATGAACCACAATGTGTAGAATGCTTGAGGTGTGTGACATGACTGAAATGGTGAGTTGTGTAACATGAACCACAATGTTTAACATGCTTGAGGTGTGTGACATGACTAAGGTGGTGAGTTGTGTGACATGAACCACACTGTAACATGCCTGAGGTGTGTGACATGCCTGAGGTGGTGAGTTGTGTGACATGAACCACACTGTAACATGCCTGAGGTGATGAGTTGTGTGACGTGAACCACACTGTAACATGGTTGAGGTGTGTGACATGACTGAGGTGATGAGTTGTGAGACATGAACCACAATGTTCAACATGCTTGAGGTGTGTGACATGCCTGAGGTGGTGAGTTGTGTGACATGAACCACAATGTGTAACATGCTTGAGGTGTGTGACATGCCTGAGGTGGTGAGTTGTGTGACATGAACCACACTGTAACACGCCTGAGGTGATGAGTTGTGTGACGTGAACCACACTGTCACATGGTTGAGGTGTGTAACATGACTGAGGTGATGAGTTGTGAGACATGAACCAAAGTGTGTAACACATGTCTGTGGTGTGTGATTCATGCACAGTGTGTGTTTGAGCTGTGTGATATGAACCACAGAATTTCTTTACATCGTCACTGAAGTCACCAACACGTGAAAATCTTTGCACCAATGAAAGTTGCCACCATTGAAGTCATCACTGCCGTTCACTAAAACTATAATTACTGTAGCCACCAAAAGAAGTTGCCACTGCTTTGACATTTGCCTTTTCAAGGAATTTGCCTCGCCAGAACTTTGTGTTTCCTCGTCAATTTTTCTAAAGATCCATCCCTTTGTAGGCCCTGTCAGGCAGGATTACAGTAAAGTATGGTGGGTTTCTTTCCTTGCTACTGATGGTAAATTGGTTTTTCTTCAGCTGGACCACTCTGATGAACAGATCGGCTGCATTAGGAGAGAGCTGCAAGGGAGGGTGAAAGCTACACAGAAACTGAGAAAGGCAAGGTTCATTGGAATTGTTATTCAGTGGCACAGCACAGTAGTGCATGTAGTTGATTGTCAAGTGCAGTTACAGACGCAGAGTTGAAACATCTTTCTTGGATAGTTTGCTAGCGTTATTCCAGTGTGTAGTTAAACAACTGTTTTAGTTCACTATCAGAGTTCTCTCAGGGTCGATCATTTAAATGTAACCTAAATCTTAGCCATTGTCAAAAGATTAGCATGCGGTTTAAGTTTAGATCTCATTCAAATAATCGGCCCTGAGAACATCTGTTGGGTTTCCATTTGCTCATAATACCATTTTTAACAAACTAATTTAATGGTTTCAGCGTTTGTCAGGGTTTGTCCATAAGAACATGGAAGCCATGTATATAGAAGAGCAGCAGGCCTTGATCAGTCAGCTGATGCAGAACTTGGAGAGTCAGCCAGTCACAAAGTCTTCTTCGGACTCTAAATACAGAAATAAAAAGTAAGACATCAAAACTGTTGTTTTTGAGGGAGGGAGCGGGGGCATAGCAGGGTAAAGTTTGAAATGTTTTGAACCGGAGACTGTAAGGGACGAGGTGAGCTAGTTGGAGAGGAAGCACTGGCTGGTGAAGAGGCACAAATTGGAGAAGAACTCTAGTTTGTGAAGAGGCATTAGATGAAGAAGAGAAGCCGGTTGAATAAAAGCACTAGTAGGCGAAGAGGCACTAGTTGGAAAAGAGGCATTAGTTAGAGAAAGGGCACTGGTTGGAGAGAGGCACTTGTTAGAGAAGAGGAACTGATTGGAGAAGGGGTGCTAGTCAGAGAAGAAGCATTAGTGAGAGAGGAGGCACTAGTTGCTGGAGAGGTACTGGTTGCAGAGGAGGCACTTGTTGGAGAAGAGGCACTTTTTAGAGAAGAGGTTCATGTCGGAGAAGAAGCAGTACTTGGAGAGGAGGCTATAATCGTTGAAGAGGCACTGGTTGGAGAGGAAGCGTTTGCTGGAGAGGAGGCACAAGCTTTAGAAAAGACACAAGTTAAAGAAGAGGCACTAGTTAGAGAGTAGTCTAGTTGGAAATGATTAAGAAGAGGAACTGGTTTTAAGAGAGGCACTGGCTGGAGAAGAGGCACTAAATGGAGCGGCGAACCTAACTCGAAAAAAGCACTAGCAAAAAAGGACGCGTTTCATAGAAAAAAAGCACTAGTTTGAGAGGAGGCACTGGTTGGAAAAGAGACACTGTTAGGGCTCAGAAAAGGAACTAGTCAAAAAAGACCCACTGCTTAGAGAAAAGGCACTTGTATGAGAGGAAGCCCTCGCTGGAGAAGAGACACTAGTTGTGAGAAGAGGCACTAGTTCAAGAAGAAACTCTAGCTGGAGAGGTGCCACCATTAGTTGGTGCGTAGACATAAGTAGGGGAGGCACCATTTAGTGATGAGGCCCTTGTTAGAGAGGAGGCACTAGCTAGAGGGGAAGCACTATCTGAAGATCGGGCAATAGCTGAAGAGGTGGCACTACTAGTTGGTGCAGGGACACTAATTAGAGAAGAGGCATTAGTTGGTGAGGAGGCCTTGGTTAGAGAGAAAGCACTAGCCGGGGAGGAGGCACCAGTTTTAGAGGAGACCCTAGTTTGAGAGGAGGCACTAGATTGAAAAAAGGCACTAGATGGAGAGGAAAGCCAAGCTCCGAAAAGAGAGACTGGTTAGAGAAGGCGCACTACTTAGAGAAAAGGCACTAGTTGGAGAAGCGGCATTAGTTGGTGGAGAACCTAGCTGGAAAGGAGCCACAAATTTGAGAAGAGGCAGTGGTTGGAAGAGGGGCACTAGCTAGAGAAAAGGCACGAGGTGGCAAGGATACCCTAGCTCGAGAAGAGGCACTAGTTCGAGGAGACGCACTACTTAGAGAAAAATCACTCGTTGGAGAGATGGCTCTAGCTTGAGAAGAGGCACTAGTTAGAAAAGAAGCACAAACTGGTTAGGGGGCACTGGTTGGAGAGAAAGTTCTAGCTTTAGAAGAGGCAAGAGTTAGAGAAGAAGCACAAAATGTTTAGGAGGCACTAGTTGGAGAGGAATCTCTAGCTTTAGAAGAGGCACAAGTTAGAGAAGAAGCACTAACTAGTTAGTAGGCACTAGTTAAAGAGAAAACCCTAGCTTGAGACGAGGCACAATTTGGAGAGATGGCACTAGTTGGTGAGGAGGCATTAGTTGAAGAGGAAGCCCTAGCTTGAGACAAGGCACAATTTGGAGAAGAAGCACTAGCTGGTGAGGAGGCACTAGTTGAAGAGGAAGCTCTAGCTTGAGACGAGGCACAATTTGGAGAAGAGGCCCTAATTAGGTAAAAGGTACTAGATGCATGAGAAGGAGTATGAAGTAAGAACATGGATTCCTTCCCTGAATCCTTCCCACTAGCTGGAGAGTTTTTCTTGGAATCTGATTTTTGCTTTATGTAACGAACGTTGCTCCTGATCAAGAGGTTAGACTTTATTTAGAAAAACTAAATTAAAAAAAGATTTTTACTGTTTTTCAAAAATAACTTAATCTTAAATTTGCAATGGTACGTTCTGTGCATGTGCAGTCACTGGGGTTATCCTTGGTAAAATACTTGAGAGATTTCAACAGTTACCTTTATTCCAGGGTGCAGCACAGTATATCGATGGTAGAAGTGGCTGATGATACTGAGCCTTCACTGGCCAAGTCAGATGTTGTGCTGTCGTTCACAATTGAGGTACAGTGTAAAACAGATGATATGACATTTATTACATTTTTACTACTAACTACACAGAGTTAAACAATAAACGTTTGAAGGCCTTGACCTTTCAGGTCAGAGATTGCATTAGATATATGCCCTTGTTTCAGAGTGTACCAAGAGAGGTCCTCGTGTAATTCATATTTCTATGGGTTGTCTCATAACTAGTGAAATAAGCTGATAGTTGAGGTGTGGAAGCACTATGAAGTTTCATTATCCAAACCGATAAAATAAATAAATAATAATACATAAATTGACAGACGATTCTAATTTTTTTTTACATCTTTAATCTGAGTTTATATTAACTTTGTTTTTATACCTTTTGCACCTGTTCGAAAGCATGGAACGAAATCCCCAGGTAATGTACCGTATTTCGTTCTTCATCCATGCACATATTGCCCCAGGTTTCACGCTGCTTATTAGTGAAATCGATAAAAGAAGCTTAGTGAATGCCATACTCTACAGCAATTTAACTAAAACCAGAGCACGATTTACAAGAAGGTAATATTATCTACCCAAAATTAAGTAGGGTTTTAGAACATATTTGCTCGACATACCATAACTTCGGAATTAACAGGAAACTCCCAGTCCTTGAAAATCCTGGAAAGACCTTGACTTTGAAAAAATCAAGCCTGGAGAATTTTCGAAAACCAGTCGAGGTCATTGACAGTCTTTGCGGGCTTAACTATCAGAAAACGGCCGTTTATGGCGTTTTAGAGTTTTAAGGTTTAAAGGTCCTAGACAGTGGATGAAAAGTCTTTGAATTTTGATTGGGAGTTCTGAGTGTGAACCATGGTTAAGAGAAAATCAAAATGTTGCAAAATTTAGGAATATTATTTTATTACTTGTAGGTTACCATCGCTGAAGCCCGTGGAATAAAGTCTTTGCAGTCAAAGAAGATTGTCTACTGCACTATGGAGGTACTGCAGATAATTATGAAATATTTTTACCAAAAAAAGTAGCTGATAAAGAGATACAGTCAGTGAATTACTTAATAGTCCTGCGGCGAGGTCATACACGGACCTATAAAATGAATTTTATCAGGATCAATTAGATTTGCCAGACTGCAGTTGAACCGGTCGATAACAACAACAACAACAACAACAA
>JAOBRG010364616.1:0-12309 GCA_027574985.1 Umimayanthus nakama | reverse complement strand
GGGCAAATCAGCGTGTGAGACAGCAAAAGTAAGTGATACGAAAACAAAAATACAACTGAACATCAATTTTACATATCAACTCTGGTTTGTAGCTAAACAGGCTATTTTGCTTTCGAGCAATCACCTAAATCCCGCCAGTTCGCTTTGCCAATAGTCGTCCCGCTTGAAATCGAAGACCTCTTCATGAGCTATACGTGCCTGCATTCGAGCGCTCACAGCTCACAAACGGTGAGGGGTAGACCCGGGTAGACCCTGATTTTCTTAATAAGCATGAACTAATCTTTCTTTCTGTTCAAACGGAACGATCAGTACGAGATGAAGAGAGCGACAAAAGCTCTGCGAAAACGTGTGAAAACACAGTTCACAAAAACATGGCGGGTGAGAAGAGGGCGCCGACGAAGAACCGGCTTAGAACAATCATCGCGGAACGGACTAACAAAACAAAAATACAAAACTTATGTTAGAACATTTACCTAAGCTACTATCGAAAAAATCTCCAAAAATCCAATCGCTAACGCTGTTACACAAGCGATATTCACAGCTCTTGCCATAGCAAAGACTCGCTTTTCCTTCGGCAAAGCTATTGTTTGAATAACGGACTCTGATTGGTCGAATCTCGTGACGCACACCGCCTGAGTACAGCTGTAAAAGCACTGATATGGGTACATAATGTCGAATTTTTGCTAGTACGCCTACACTTCGTTTAATTTTCTTGGTTATGTGCTGTAAATGGTATTTCCAAGTGAGGTGAGAGTCAAGGTGAACTCCAAGATATCTGATGCTTTTTACTTGTTTCAAGTGTTTACAAGCAATGTTTAGTCTGACTTGGTAATTGATCACTTTTTGGCGTGGGTGGAAAATAATGAAATTAGTCTTGTCGATATTTAGTGATAGCTTGTTTGCAAGAAGCCACAGTGACACTTGCTTAAGATTGTAATTAAAGAACCGTTTTCACCTCACGGTAGTGACCTGGTAACGAGTCTGAATCCGCCATTTTAGGGGGTCGCTAAAATAGCACTGATCAAAGTATTTTGGAAATCTCTTTCCACCCATAATATTTTCCGATACTTTACAATTTTCAGTTATTGAGTCGATCGTTTAATCATTTAGGTTTTGAAATCCTAAGTTTCAAAGCCATTTTGGTGTAACTGTCAATTCTCCCGGAAAAGAGATTGCAGGATTTTCGCCCGTGTTTGACAAGTAAATTTGTAATCATGGATGGTATGTGTACGTTTATTCGTCAATTTGGTAGCTATTTATGCGTCAGAAAGAGGTAGCTGTCTGATCTAACCAACAAATACCCTTATTAAGGTCAAAAGCGGCGCGATGTTTTGCTGTCGGCCATTCTTGCACTGCGGCTGCTTTGTGCCGCAAGTGCAGTTTGCACCAAACTTTCGATCGGCGTTCTTGCGGGGACATCTAGGTGTCCGTTCTGCT
Organism: Umimayanthus nakama; assembly: GCA_027574985.1. Lineage (NCBI taxonomy): Eukaryota > Metazoa > Cnidaria > Anthozoa > Zoantharia > Parazoanthidae > Umimayanthus > Umimayanthus nakama. Next base: position 10,872 of record JAOBRG010364616.1, on the reverse strand, counting down.
GTGTTTTCGGCTACAAGTATTCTTGCACTTGCTTGACTTCAAAACGAAAAGATTCAGTCAGAACAGCATAATAAACTGACTAAAATAAAATACGAAATGGGCACGTCTCGCTTACCATCGGTTCCATCGATCGCAAAGAACTTGACTCTTCGCTAGCTTCAATATTCAAACTTCTGCATCACTTTCGTCACAAACTATCAGTCCATGTAGATTTCGTCTTTGGTTTTGTTTGAGAGGTACCAAATGTCCTAGAGCGAGTGTAGACTCCTCAAAACTTTTGCTTTCTTCGATGAGTAAGTCAAATTCTATCTTCTTCACGGCACTGCAAGAAACGATCGAGCACGCGCTTCAAGCCCACGCGACAAGCTTTGCATGTGAACTTTCGCAGTTTCACGTGGCATGTGTCTGTCAAATTGACAACATAAACAATGGTTACCAGGCCTATACCGTGAGGTGACAACGGTTCTTTAATGAGAGATTCTAGTACACGTAGACTACTATTGGCACAGAACAGATTTGTATCATCAGCAAAGATATGGAAGTCGAAATAAGAGCAACAATTACTACAATCATTTATATACAAAAGAAATAGAAGTGGACCTAATGCTGACCCCTGTGGGACACCATGAGTGATACAAAGATCGTTCGATTTATAAGTTCCTACTGATACGTGTTGCTTTCTGTTGTCTAAATATGAAATGAACCAGTCATTTGCTATACCACGCACACCATAATGGTTTAATTTAGAGATTAGAATATTCTGATTGACTGTGCCAAACGCCTTTGAGAAGTCTAGAAATATCCCACAAGAGAAGTGTCTATCCTCTATCGCCTTTTGTATTCTATCCGTAGTTAACAAAGTTGCATGTGTAGTGGAATGTTTGCTGCGAAAGCCAAATTGTCTGTCGTAGAGGATGTTGTGTTTCTCAATAAAGGAACTTAATCGCTTGAACATCAGTTTTTCTAATACTCTGTTAAATATGGAGATTAGTGAGATTGGTCTATAGTTATTCACACATGTAACAGAATCTTTTTTATGAAATGGGATAACATTAGCTATTTTAAAATGATCCGGCACACATCCACTACTAAAAGACAAATTAAATATTGTTTCTAGAGGAATAGAAAGGTAGGTCTTTAGAAGTTTTAATAGATATACAAGAATACTATAAGGCCCTACTGCTTTTGAGGAGTTTAGGTTAGAATCCTCCTCAATTTCTAGGGCTGTTACTGGAGACAAATAGAAGCTAGTAGGTTGTGCTGGGCCCATAAAATCTAGGGTGTCAATTTCTACATCAGGTATGTTGCCTGCAAGCTTTTCTCCAATATTGGAAAAATGCTTGTTTAAAGCAGTAGCAATAGCTTTAGGATCTGTAATGGTTTGGCTATTTTGTGAAATTTTTGATATTATATTAAGTCCTCTCGGTTTTATGGTCATCAGTTGCTTTATCCCATTCCAGATATTTCTAATGCTTTTACTATTTGTCTTGAAGTAATTATTGTAGTATTTTCGTTTACTGTGTTTAATAAGGCTACTAACTTTGTTGCGATAAAACCTATATTTAGTTAGGTAGTATAAGTTGCCAGTCTTGAGGTACTTTTCATACAGCTTCTGCTTAACCTTAATAGAGGTCTTAATACCAAAGGTTACCCAAGGTTTGGACAAAGATTTAATTTCTTTTCTGGTTAATTTACGGACTGAAACATGTTTATCTATTACTACAGTTATACGTAAGTAGAAGGATTGAAAATGGGTGTTAACATTAGTAGTCTCACTATCACCGGAAAAGACTTCATTCCAGTCGATACTACTGAGCTCAGCCGCAAGCGCATCTTTGTCCAAGGTTGAATAGTGTTGTTTATATATTTTAAAATTTTTTGGGGGGGCAGATAGTTTTTTGATGATGATAAAATTTGATAAATGATCAGTAATACCACTTAAAATGTTGCCACTTATGGTGTGATGTTCAAGCGAATTAAAGAAAGTATTGTCAATCAGGGTGCAGAGTGATGTGTAATTCTAGTTGGCTTTAGTATTTGTGGATGGAATGAAAATGACCCTAGAGTATTAATAAATTCCTCAGTTCCTGGGTGTGAATCAAACTCTAGTAAATCAATATTTAAGTCACCTAGAAGCAAGCAATATTTGTTTTCTTTGCTGATTTTGTCTACAGTGTTGTGAACAAAATCTAACATACTTTCTAATTGTGTTTTAGGGTGTCTATAGATTACACCATAAATAATATTATGCTGATTTGGGATTTCAATTTCAACAAATAATGACTCAAATTCTTGTTCAGATCTACAAAACTCACTCCTTTGAATGTATGACAAATTATCCTTAATAAATATACCAACACTCCCAGCTTCTGAAAGTGTTGGTTGTGACAGGAAGTGATATCCTGTCATATTGATATTTAAAATTTGGTCTTTACCATGTTTTATCTTAGTATGAAGATAATCAAAATTTGCTTCAATACTACTTATACTGTGATGGAAAGCTGAAAAAGTTTTATTTGAAAAAGATGATTGAATATCTACACTAGAATGAAAATCATGTATTGAGTAATAATTAGAATTAGTTGCTATTGGAAGTTGCAGGTCTGCGTCAGCGTTTGTCAAGTTTAAGCTTTTATCGATTGTTGCCATTATTTCAAAACAAGGCAATGTATCTAGTTTATATTTTGCAATTCTTTTTGAACAGCATGGCATGTTTCCATAGAAACATCAAAATGAGCAATAGAATCTACCGTGACAGGTATACCGAGTTAGTGCGCAAGGTTTTTGAAATACCAAGGTAGAATAACCAATCGCATAACAGATTTCGACAGACACACGGATCGAATATGCTGCGAATTTAATAAGCTTACCGAGCCGTTTAACTCAGTTACTGGTATATGTGTAAAGCCCCAAGATGAAGTAAACGCGGTAATATATATTCCAGTGGTTATTCACTTTTTCGGAATATGTGTAACCTCAGCTAATGTGTTGAAGAAACATTTGATTCTGAACACATTCTTGCCGTGGCAACGCCGTTTTTTGACATCTATCTTGTAAAAATGGATTGCTTTAGGTATTTTTCCAATTAAAGAGACACTCGCATTAAGAACACCGTTTTAGTCTTGAAGACAATTATTTGTCAGTTTGTGGATTTAAACTAACGTTGAACGTCATTTGTGATGCCACAGAGGTTGCGTGTTACATTTCCGAGAAATCCAATATAGCGGTCATGTACTTTACACTGGGTCAAAAAGTTAATCTTTTCACGCTATACTTGCATTTCACAACATTCCAAACGAAGTACTAAGGATTTAGTAAAACTAACAGCAATTAATACAGTGGATAAAGTGGATTTGCATAACCCTAACTGCCATTAGTTATGCTAGATATAACTTACTTTCCCCAATTGTATTATATGTTTGTTTTTTTATTTTATTTGTTATAAACATCCTAAATTTTTCTGATTGTGCTAAGAAGGGTTTTGTATCTGATCCAAAGCTTTTGCAGCTTTGACGTCATTAAGAAGTTGTGATGACGTCATAACCAAAATACGCAACAAACTAATTATTTCAGGCTTCTCTCTGGCCTTCCGAATTTAAATCCAATACCTTAAAACGTTTTAATGTTAAATGCCGCGAGCACGTCAACCCCAACCCCTAACCAAGCCAAAGTACTATCAGAAATTTCTAAGGGAGTAGGGTTAAAAACGTCGTAGTTGTTGTAATTAAATTATTCATCCCTAAAGTAAAGTCTTTTTGAGGTTATGACTGTTATAGCAACTTCAGTGCCGTTTGTATTTGGATTTTTTGCCATTGTGACCAGCAACATTTCACCACACCCTGAATCGGAAAAAATGATGTCCTTGAATAATCGTTTAACCCTCGGAAGGCCACGGGAGGGGGGGGGGGGGGGTCAAATGGACCCCCAATAGGTTTTTCCAACCTAAAAATTGAAGCTTTGAAGCAATCAAGATGAAACTTTCGGTACCTGTAGTCTAATAATGAGCACATTTTTTGACGTTAATTAGATGACTTCTTCTTTTATAATTTATGTGTAATTAACTATGCAAATTAAAGTTCGAAATAAAAAACTGGTTTTTTTATGGAAAAATGGTTCTCATTTCTTCTTTAAGACTCTATTCTCATTTATATTCCTATTTTAGGCTGAAAATACATGTTTTCTACTAATACCAGTAAAACTTGCTTCAGTTTTGCGTAAAATAATTTTTTTGAAAAATCGAAGGTGGCGGCGAAGATGGAGGACATGTTGTGAAACGACTGTTGCCATAGCAACAGCTCTTGATTAAAACTGGATTGTTGTATTAGAAAGTAATTAGCAAACCAAAAGCTACTTCCATGCAAAAGCCTGTTCTTTTATGTGCAACCGTTTCAAAAATTTATGGAGGGGGGGTCCAAATGACCCCCCCCCCCTTGGGTTAACTTGTAGCAGTAAATAGTTTAGATTTCCGAGGGTTAAATGCTTTCTTGTATTTTTTGTTTGTAAAGTAGTAAATCCAAGGATTGACTTTTGAGTTACACATTGCCACTATATCACAAATTTTAAGGGTTAGCGGCCTTCTTAATGTTAGATCAAAGGTGATTACCAAGTGAGCGAGTTCGGACGGAATCCAACACAGCGTTAGAAACATTCCTGTGATAGCGCACATCCGCACAAGTTTCTCTTTCACTTTTGTACTGCTCTGTTGTCGAATGGCTAAAGCTGTTTTGAAACACTGCCATAGATGAGTTTTCGTGGCCGAAGTGACAAGAAGCGGTAAAATTTGTGTTGTCGCAAAATCCACAACTACGAAGCTTTTACTGGATCGAGTGCTGTTACAAACTTAACTGGGTAGTAAAACATGTATTTTGAAGGACAATGTCTGATTATTTAGGAAAAAGCATAAACATAAACTCTGCGTTTATGAGAGTTGCAGCGGTAGTACTCCATCGAACCATATTTCAATAGTCAAAACCATTATCAAAAAGATAGAAATTTCTCCGAAGAGATTTGCTCAAACCAGCCCCTGTGATTTTTTCATACCGGGACGTCATCCAATACGTCCCGATATGAAAAGTTGCCACTATAATTGTCATCCCTGTAAAATAGCATAATATAACTAGATTCACAAATAACTAAACTTAATTTTGTTAGTATTTTAATAATTTAAAGTATTACTTACGTTTTAATAACGTAGGCTCAATGACTATCAAATATAAATAAGGTGCGAGGCGCAAGTGGCTAGCTGGAGTCTTCATTTTAAAACTTGTTTCAAGTGCCCAGTCAACTAAAGGAGAAACGCATTTACATTGGATTTTCCCTTGAAAAATGACACAAGAACATAAAGAATAAGTTAACCCTTTTTACACGAAGGCAAAAGGGGGTACCAATGGGACCCCTCCTCTCATCTTTTGACACATTTCATGACTAATATTATGCACATATAATGAGCTATTTTTGTACTTACAGTTAATGGAAATAATGTGGTGTTTAATGGCAACCACAACCATATAAATGACCGTTTTTCGGCCGCCATCATGGATTTTTAAATTTTCAGGTTTACGAATTGAACTCTAAAGATAGCGAAAAAAAACATTAAGCGATTGGAAAAAGAATTAAGATCCAATTTAAACTGTTGTTTAGGAGAAAACGGTCGCCTTTTAGCAGAATTATGCCTTTTTGTTATCAACACAAAATTGCATGACTTATAATGATGACTTGAACAATCGTGATCTCACATACTTGGAGTCAAAAGGTGTGTTAACAAACTGAGACATGTTGTATTGAAGCTTTTAATAGTCGACCAAAGACAAAAATTTAAAACAAAAAAAATTGTTATGCCTTCTAGGGTTAACCTAATAATGTTTCACATCTGTTATTTAACAATTAGTCACCGAAGGCGACGTGAATAAAAGCGAATAGTCACCGAGACGAAGTCGAGGTGTCTATCGCGATATTCACAGAGCCTGAGGTGACTAAATGTTTTAGTAAAATTGCAATGGTGATTATTCGAGAAAAGAAAAGAAAAAGAGCAAACCTTTTAAAAATATTACATTCTTCATTAAAAAATACGCTTCTAAACATGCTTTGCGGTGACTCTTTACGACTCTGCGGCGAAAAAGGAAAACAATTTTTTTTTCCTGTTTTGAAAATCAATGTTTCGTGAAAGGAAAATTTTGCTTAACTTACCAACCTACCTTTTAATAGCTTGACTCCAAACTTTGAAGCATCCTTCAAGCATCCTTGCGGCACGGCATTTTCTATAAACTGCTCAGTTTATGACTCCGAAACATCAATTTTGAAAATTGCTGTAATCACCTAGCGGTGATTATAGCGTGAGAGAACTAAGTTCTCGACCAATCAGCGTGCACCATTTTCGATAATCACCAGTGCAATTTTACTAATATCCAATATACAAATCCATTGCGAATTTTATGTAATCATTTGGTTAATAGCGGTTAGGACAATGAGATGTCAATAAAACTCAAATTGTTTGATTCATGATTGATACAGGATTGCCAAGGCCGTGCATGGCTCGCTTTTCTTGGGAGAGGGGAGGGAGGCAGAGATTGCACTTTAAAGGAACTGCCGTTCTTGCTGCTTTTAAAACACATCTGATATTATCCCATAGTGAGAACACCAATCATTCTATCCAGCGCACGCATGTTGTTTTCAAAAACGGCTTCTGTTGAAGTCGTACACTGTAGAAACGTTTTTCTCAAACACTATAATGACATAGTCGTTTTGTGACCTAAGAAGTTTTAGACCTGTAATATTAGCATTAAATTGCACTTCCTTGAAAAGATGTTGCAATAACTTTAGAGTTTAACCATGCAAGTTTACAAAATTAATTTAATAGTAGGTTTTCAACCCCCTACGCAATTTATTTTCACTCTTTTACGGCCAAGGCTGTGTGGTGCTTCCTGGCAAAACAATAGAAGATTTGAAAAGCATCAAATGTCTCTCACCTTTGTTGACATTGTTTAAAGCTTGCTTTGAGACCTGTAGGAATAGTCATTTTCCTATCAACTCAATTATTTAAGTGTGCTTCGTTTTTGCAATCTCTTTTTTTACAAAGTGGAACCATTTAGCAAAGTAGGGGCCTGTGTTTTTTTTTAATTCATTTCGGTAACTTCATTTTTTTAAAAAAAATAGACGTCAGATCGCTTCGAAATTTTGCAAATGTTTCGCTGTTTAAATTACTTCATGATGTAACAAAAGGGAATAATTACGATAATTTGCGTTAGCTCTTCGTTTTATGGATATTGTCTATAACTTGTTATGAAGTCTTTACTGATAGATTCTTCATTCTTATTTGTTTTACTTAAGGCTATTTTTTATGTGCTATAGCTTTAAAATTTCGTCGTTTTAACTCAAGCATTTGCGCTGAACAAAGCTCGCTAGTTGCACCTTCATTAGATTAAATAAACCCAACCACAAATGGGAGAATAGATTCATTAAAAATATTAATCAAATGTACTCCGAAAGTATGTTTCTTTTTATCAACAAGCTTTTATGTGTTGTTTATTTCAGTTAAATGATTAGTTTCATTGGTGTGATCTTTTGATGGCCACGGTTTTCTGTAGCCTTGCACACGGTACTGCATGTCAAATTGAAGGAGCGCCCTTTTTGCAGCCTTCCTTATACCTCCGTATCAGAATCTCCTACAGCTGGAGTTCAATTTTTATAGTGGTTTTATTGCACAAATTGTTGACGTTTTTTACAATAAAATACATAAGTTTATAATTTGCGATCGGGTTGCTGTTAGCTACTAAAACCATGTGAGTGGAAAAGACGGGATTTTTGCGACTTTGCTTTTTTGTTTCACTTGACAATTAAATACGGCACACACCGCAAGCTATTCGTCACGTTACAAGTTTCCAGCATCTCAAAGAAAGTCAGTCATTGACTATCTATATGCATTTAATTACCTGTTTATGTTTTATTTTTAAATTATTGGTTTTTGTTAATTTTATTGCTTCTTACATCATACGGAAGGCTTACAACAGATGTACACTGTTAGTTTAGAGAAAGACTAGAAGGAAACAAGAGGCCCATAATAGTTACATAAGAAGGACATATAAAATGAGTTTGTTAAAAACTTATATCAGAATACCTCAACAATCCTTTGCGCTTCGTTTGTGTGGTGGCCACGTCAAGTAAATCCAAAATGTAAAAAGTAATTTTTATTTTGCACCTATTTATTTCCAGAATATCTAACTTTTATCTTAAAACATAATTACTTTGTAAATAACAAGTAGGGTTGAGAGACTATTTTGAGTACTCGATACTCCAGCCAACATAAAATACAACTCGACATTTTACATGGCCATCTTTTCACACAAAATATTTTCATCTGCGCAAAATAAGGACGTCCGCAAAGCAAGTCGGATCCCTGATCTTGTTGCTTAAGATCCTAAAGCAGGAGGACTTGGTCTTGTACCAAATTGATTATTCGGAAAAACGTGGGTTTGATACAGTTGACGACAGTTGACTCTAACCCATCTATGATAAAACAATGTGCACAAAATTTGATAAAGTCCAAGGCGAACGTTTTCATTGAAAATGACGTATGCACATGGATTTAAAGCACAGCTTGCAAAAACTAAAACTTGCAAATACAATATAGAGTTACAAGATGTATACGCGGATGTTAGGATACAGTCGATTTTTGCTGACCAGAACGGCAGCCAGCACACGATGGTAAGTGTAACAATTGTGAGCAGCATCAATAGCACTTTTCGATTTCGTTTGTTGGTTAGTTCTTGGTTAGCGGTGGAGTTTTCTCCTGGAGTTTTCTGTAGAAACAGTTTTACAACTATGCACGAATACAAAACCACCATTGTTAACAGTGGCAGTATAAGAAACAGAACCAAGCAACATGTAAAATAGATTCAGATAACGTTCATTGGGAAACTTAAAAAGCAAAACCTGATGTGCCAATACTCATATAACGTGGCATACGCTGTCATGGGAGACGTGAAAATGACGCCAACAAACCAGGTCGTTCCGATGAGAACTCGTGCACGTTTAGCAGTGAAGAATCGCTTGTGAGGGTAGAAAACTAACAGAAACCGATCCACTGTGATAAGAACAAGACTCAGTAAGGACATCTATATATACAAGTAGAATAGCGGCAATGTCAGTCTGCATGCATTATGCCACAGTTTGTTCCCTACCCGAAGATCTTCACTGACGAGCTTGCCTATGATCAAGGGAATATTACAAAAGGTGAAAAGAAGATCGGAGCATGCCATGTTGACGATGAAATAGTTACTGGTTGTTCTCATTCTCTTGTTCTCGTTCCTGTACACCACTGCAACAATTAGAAAGTTACCGACCAACGACACCAACATGATGACACAGTACACAGCGATAATGGAAACGTATCTTTGGCGGATTAGCAGTGGAGAGGTAGTTTGATAACCACTAGCGGTTGGTTCTGTTATGTTCTGTATTGCTGTGACTTCCATGTTATTAGTGGAATTGGCTAAAACAGCAACCATGAACCACTATCTAGCTAGTAAAAATACGTCAAGAGGGTGTTTTGTAATTATTATCTGTTTGAGTTATGGTTCAATGGAGCTATATATTTTCCAAGCGTCTTCGCTTATTAGTTCAGTTTTATCAAATATAAATTATTAAATATTCAATTAGATCATCTAAGAAAAAGTCAATTTTTGCAAATGATGTTTCTTTTAAGTGTTTCCTGTATTCAAAAATGGAAAAGATTTTAAAAATAAGTGCTTGTCATTACCGTGTTACTGGCGAAACAAAGACCGTTAAAAGCAAATCTTGTTACTCAATCGATGTTGATAAGCATTGTTCACAAAAATATCAGACTTGTTCACTTTTTTCATAAAAACGATTGCATTAGCCAGTTTCCTGTTGTCGGTTTTAGTCGACGTTTTTTCTGGTAGTTAACTTATGTAGTGTACTGTGATATTACATTAAGAAGCTTCTCCATTTTTATAATGTAAAAAAGCGTTTTTCAAATGTAAATAACTTTCTTTTGTTTTGTTTTGAAAAACAACGAGGCCTGAAATGAATTCGAAGTAAGACTTCAAGTTACTTTTTTTCAGTGTGTGTGTTGCTTCAAACTAATTTGACATTTTCAAAACATATAAAAGGTATCATAAGATATTAAAAACTTAGAAGGAGTTGAGCCTTCACTGTTTTGACTTAAATATTTTATTAATATTTCTTACTGTTTAAAAATATCTTTTTAAATACTGAAGCTAAAAAAAGTATTTTGGATAATAGATTATTTTTGAGTTGTCTAACTTGCTTAAAGGATTTTAGTTAATCTTCCAAAATGCAAGTCTTCTTGTCACTTTGCAACTTAATACATTTAAGAGATCAATGGTCGTTTTCCAAATTGCATTTCGCGATATGGATTCCGTGTATGGGAATAAAAAATTTCTCTGAATGCAAAGATAATTAACAATGTACTACGCAATTGTTTTCTCTACGTTTTGCTTCTCAAACCATTTTGAGCACCAGTGTATTAGGCTCGAAATCGACATGATCTATGCTTGAGAAAAGCAAGAACAGGTCTTAAAATTGACTCGAGCCATGCATGCTCAAAAATAGCACAGACAGGGCTCAAAAATGACACGAGCAAGGACCGAAAACTGCACGAACACTAGCTATTCCTAAATAGGGTGCGAACGAGACTCAAAACCAGCACAAAAAAAACTTTTATTCATCGGAAGCTGAGCACGCAAAATGGCTTGAAGAATCAATGTAACACAGATGACGCATGGCAAATGGTAACCAATTTAACCCTAGAAGGCACAAGGTAAAAATAGTTACACGAAGGCATAAGGGGGGGGGGGGGTCAATCTGACCCACCCCCTGACTTTTGACACCTTT
>JAOBRG010364605.1:0-10342 GCA_027574985.1 Umimayanthus nakama | reverse complement strand
TTCTCGATGTTGTTGTTGATACTGCTTGCGTTGTTGCTATTTGTGAATCAGGTTCATGCAGTTGTTGGTGTGCTGTCAGATGATACAGATCCAATGGTGACAGTAATGAAGCTAGAAAAAGCACCACAGGAATCCTACGCTGATATTGGAGGTCTAGATCAACAAATACAGGAGATAAAGGTACTCAAATCATAATGTAAACTAAAATGTGAATAAATGTATTGTTGTTGTTGTTGTTGTTGAAATGATACACTCGGAGCACGTTCTTGCTTTACAATGATTGCATTAACTATTTTCAATATTTAAAAATGTTATTTTGAACAATTCATTGTGAACATTATTTTCATTCTGGGCCTCAAGAGCCCTGGAAAAGCCCTGGAACAACGGTAAAAGAGCCCTGGAAAACCCTGGATTTTTGAATTTCTGAAGATGTACGAACCCTGTGTACAAGGCCTCACATTAGCTTTGTAGTCAGTTTAGCCAGTACCTGACTATTCTGAAGTTCCTCTGTGTTTTACAACTGTTATACAATGCTTGTACAGTACTTCAACTCTGTACTGCACTGTAAAACTATTGGCTTATGTCTGCAAACTTTCCTTAAGTGCTTTTTATCAAGGTTGCCACGGTCCTTGAAAATCCTGGAAAGTCTTGGAACTGGCAAAAGAAAATTCCAGGCCCTGGAAAGTCGTTAAACTTGGGTTGCGGTCCTTGAAAATCCTGGAATGGGCAAAATTTTTCACCTTTACCTGTAAAAAATAACCAAAATGAGCTGTTTTTCATAACCGGACATGATACCTAAGATGTAACAATGTTTGTAACAAGGCTCATTTTTTTCCTCAGGAGCAAATCTTATGAAGCTCATTGCTGAGTTGATAAACAGATTAATGAAGTTATATTGGTACAGAAGGTCCTTGAATTTGCTCGAAAAAGCCCTGGAAAGTCGTGGAAACGTCCTTGAATTTCGCATCCAGTTGACCCTGTTTTTATAATAATTCCAGACAAGCTTAATGATTCAAAAGCCGAACAGAGAAACTTGAATTTGAAGCTTGAACATGTTGTAAGAAACTGTCAGCAAATGTGTAAAATGTTTACAAGGTGGCAAGTTTCTGCTGGTCCTATACAGTTGCTTTAAATTTAAGGAAACTTCAAATGTCGATTTCTTGGTAATGTTTTTGTTTGAAAACATGAAGTACAACATAAATACATAATAAACCATTACATTTGCTTTATGGTACAATTTAGCGTTTTTTGCCTATCTGACAAAATTCACAGCGATGCTTAATAAAACCTGTTAACAAAGATTGGCCAATACAAAGCATGCCAGTAAGTGTAACACAATTCATGTTTTTGGTTACTCTGTAATGTCCAGCACAGAAAATATAATTTGTCTCAAACTAAGATGAAATTTAAAAAACCCTAGAAAATCTGTCCAAAATAACTAACCAGTTTCTCCCTTACCTTTACCACAGTGTCTGAAACAAGTTTAATTTACTGCTGAGCTGTGACTGTTTTTGCTTGTCTCATTTTTGTTGTGAAATCCGTTCCCCTCCAGGAGTCAGTAGAGTTACCTCTAACTCATCCTGAGTTGTACGAAGAGATGGGAATTAAACCTCCTAAAGGCGTTATACTTTATGGTGCTCCTGGAACAGGTAAGTGGCATCCCTACATTTGTTCTCAGATCGCGAAGATAAACTGAGACATGGAGTTTCAACAGGAAACAAATGCGGGAGATAAGGAGACTACAGACGCTAAAGAAGTGGCATTCGTAGCAATTCACAACACTTAATACTGCATTCCAATCGATCGCCAATTTTGAACTATTCATGGTGTATTCTAGTCTACGAAAAATTCTGTAAGAGACTTCCAGTGAAATTTTAAATTTTGTGATTTTCCTGTTCATTCTGTTTGCTTCTTACAGAATTTTTTTCTTTTGTTCAGAACAGAAATTTCCGTCCATACTTTACCGCTGTGCAAAATTTTAGAAATTTTCACCGTCAACTTTCAGAGAAATTTTCGATCGAAATCTAAGTTCTCCAAAGTTTTCGAGGGTAACACTAACAGGTAAGTGGCATCCCCGCAGTATGTGCACTCCCTCTTCATAAACAACATCTTTGTAACTGTTGCTGGAAACACATTCTGAGTTGCATCTAGAGGACGTCAGTACATTACATTCTTAATGTTTCACAACAACAAGCGATCATTCTACAATGTACCATGCGCAATCCTAATAAAAGTTGGGTTTTCAAAAGCTTTTAATACCTTTTAACTGTTCAGAGTCCAATGTACAATAGCTAGTACATGTTTAAGATTTTGGCCGTGTACTTGTACAAAGATGTTTTTCTATGCTATTTGTTGTACTTAATAGTTTTTGCTTCTCTTCTATCCAGGAAAAACGTTACTTGCCAAAGCCGTAGCAAACCAGACTTCTGCAACGTTTCTTCGTGTTGTTGGGTCAGAATTAATTCAAAAATACTTGGTAAGTATCAGTGTTTAGTATCCACTATAAATTTGGTGCCTTATTTGACATTAGCAAATTTAAGTGATATATATCGCGTTCATACCAAGCACTAAACGTGATTATATCAAACTGCTTCGACTTTAAAGTATAGGTTTTTTTCGGGTTCTGAAATGAGCATTTCAACGCCCTAACGATGAATTTACTTATTAGGTTTTTTGCTAGTTTGAGTACTGCAACTGACAAGTTAACTTTCAACTACGATTAACTTAAACCTGTTTAACGAGAAGTGTGAATGTGACTATACTTTATTTGGAGAGCTATGAGCTGCAGTGACATAATATAACTGTTTTTGAATCGTATAAAGTGGTTTCTGCCGATTGTTAGAATGGCTTTGCTTTTGTTTTGTATTTTGGTGACACTTAAATGAAACTATCATGGTCTTTTCTTCTAAGGGTGACGGTCCAAAGCTGGTTCGAGAAATGTTCAGAGTTTCAGAGGAACACGCCCCGTCGATAGTATTTATTGATGAAATAGATGCAATAGGAACGAAAAGGTAAGTCGTGGTAAAATCCTTGAACTCTGAACTTGCTGCTGATTACATACAATGTTTGTTTTGCCTTTCTGTGTTACTGTGGCTTCCATTGCCGCACTGATGTGTTTCCCTGGCACATTGGAACCTTCCTTGAGATGCTTGAAATAGCTTTTGAAGCATCCAGAGGGACGCGCTAACATTTTGTTCGGGCGATAGAAATGACAAGCAATAATTAAAAGAATAAAAACTTCATCAGTCACAAAAGTTGGAAAGCCTGACCCTTAAAGAAAGGAGATCTATGTTATTATAAGGACTTTCTAAGACCACTGTGGAATCAGGGTTCATATGGTCATGAAGAGTAAAAAAAAAAGAATGAGTTTCCCAGACCTGGAAGTCATGGATGAAAGAAAAACGGTGTAGGTAATGGAAAAAGTCGTGTAATTTCGGTCCAACTATCTCCTGCTATTTTAAAACTGGAAATGTGCTTCTTGTAATCGAACAAAAAAACGCCCCAAATGGTTGGGTTTTTCAGCATTGCTTAGTTGTGTAAAATTTGAATGGGTAATGGAAAGTCATGAAATTTTGTTGCCCAATTTTTGTCAGTGTAAACCTTGGAAACCAGCTGCGGTTGGTCCAAGGAACTCCATAAAACTCTAAACTTAAGAATACTGTTTGTACGCATTCTTTGGGAAGTAGGTGTATCCTGTGCTCTGGGGTTTGCCCTGAACCAGGGGGGAGATTCCCGCCTGATAAGTGCCACCTTTTATCATTTCAGATACGAGTCAAACTCGGGTGGTGAACGTGAAATTCAAAGAACGATGTTGGAACTGCTAAATCAGTTGGATGGGTTCGATTCAAAGGGAGATGTGAAAGTTATCATGGCGACCAATCGAATAGAAACCTTAGATCCTGCTCTGATTAGACCTGGTAAGAACTTTAATTAGAAGCGAACGATTTGATTTTTTTCAGCTGAATGTCACCGTTGATGCTCCCAAGTATAAGGCCAGTTACGCATTTAGACAGAAAGAACATTGCGGACTTCGCCATGTCTAGTCACTTACGGTTTTTTGTACAATGTTTCTCAGGGCGGATCGATCGCAAAATCGAGTTTCCTCTCCCGGACGAGAAGACAAAACGTCGGATCTTCGCCATCCACACGAGTAGGATGACCCTGGCGGATGACGTAGACCTGGAGGAGTACGTCATGGCCAAGGATGACCTCTCGGGGGCCGATATCAAGGTGGGTATGTGGGAAGGATACCGGTATAATAATGCTAGATACGAACAACCAAGCGTAGCTTTGTTGGTTGGTGTCCCAGTTTGATCTGGTTCTACTTCTGATCCACGAAGCTTTAAACACCCGTAAAGCGAAGCACTAACAGAGGAGGGGGGGGGGGGGTGTAAAGTGCGTATCGATTGCCACAAGTTTGTCACTTAGTTGCTGTCACATGTTGCCCTCGTTGGGGAAAGTTGCTTTACCTTTAGAACTGAACTTCCGGTAGTCCAGCTGTCGTTAGGGTTGGTTCGTTGTTTTTGTTGTTATCTTACTGTTTTAGCCAACCACGCGTTTCTTCGCTATAGACACAGGCTGGCTCTCTGTGGGAGGTGGAGCAGCCCATTGCTTGCTTGTCTGTACAGCTACTTGAACTAATTCATTTTGCTTAAGTTTTTCTTTGTTAGTTTTGTTTACTTTGTGTACGGGACAATGGATGGTACATAGTGCAAGATATTTCTTTCCATGCCTTCTTGCGTCAACGTTCTTTAAGATATCTTAACAGTCGAACAAGAGACATTTAATTCGGAATTTGTTAATGTTATAGAGTTGTAATTTTAGTAGACACGACCTGATCAGATGAGAACCTGTGTGACACGAAGATGTGTCACAGGTTCGAGTTTCAGACATGTTCTGCGTGTTTTGTCAATGCAGTCGCTACTCCCATCATTCTTCCGCGTTTTGTTGTCAGGCTCTGTCACTTGGAACACTATTTTTTTCTGTAATTATCCGAGAGGTGAGGTGAGGTATTTAATAGATCCGAAGCAATTTTCCCTTTCGAAAGCAATCATTGCAATTTGTAAGAGTCGACGCTATACACTGCTACTACACCAACTCAATTTAGCGTCGCTCATCTTCACTGTTGTGTATGTGTTACAAGTGCTATCGACTGGTTGTTGAAAATAGCGACAACTGTTACAAATGGCACCGACTCTTACAAATGCATCGATCGTTTACGAAAGCGATGTTGGGGGGCCGAAACTTACTGCTGACCTGTACACACTTTGGGTACTCTATTGATGATCATGTTTTAAGTTGTATGTCTTTCGTTAACCAGGCCATCTGCACAGAGGCTGGCCTCATGGCCCTGCGTGAACGTCGAATGAAGGTCACGAACGAGGACTTCAAGAAATCCAAAGAGAATGTTCTCTATCGCAAGAACGAGGGCACTCCCGAAGGGCTTTATTTGTAAATACTCGACATCGCTTTGCTCCTGAACTCGTGTCATTTGTGCTCAAGTGAAACCTCTTTCAAAGACAACTTATATTACCAGGTTGGACCACCATTAAAAGTTTAACTATTTGTACTGTTGTAGATTCTAGCCAAATACACGACTATTAGCGGGAATTGTGATCAAAATGAACTGTTTCCGTACTTAGTTAATAAAAAAAGTTAAAAAAGTATCGACTATTCCGTGTCCGTCCAGTAGGTTACATGCATATTGCTGGAGGGAAGGGGATGAATCACGCATTGTTATTGCTTCGTGCTTAGTTTACCTAGCAAATCTATTGCTGCTCAGCTAATTCTATAATCCCCTGGAAAATTCTTTTACAGCCCAGCAAATTCTGTTTGTATTCCCTGGCAAATTCTACCACACTGGCCCAATAACCTGTGTTAATTATATTCAATTGCAAATTCTTCTACAGACCTGCACATTCTGTTATTCCCTTGCAAATTCTAGAAATGCACTTCCAACAATTTTCGAGATAAACTACTCCGTTGTACGTACAAACAGCTTGCTTGCAAAGAGACTACAAAATACAACACGATGGTGGAGTGTTTTATTTGGCTTAGATTGAAAATACTTCCTTGGCCAGCTTAACATTAAGAACTGATCAATCTGTAAATCTCTTAAGTTAATTAACAATCAACTAATTAGTAAAAATGTAAACTTAAGTCTACAATGAAAACCCCCGCGTAAGCAATCATGATTCTGCGTGTCATCTTGTTCCCATGTCATAAACAAGCAACATTCCTATTAGAGCTACAATTTTACCCACGAACACATTAAAGAGCACTGTAAACATAGTTGATAAAGCAAGACTGGTTACGAAATTCGCTTGTTTCTGTATGCTTTTGTACACCAATCAAGTTTCTTGTGCTTCTGCTTCACCGTGTGCACAAGACACAAAAGGTGTTGCGAGTGAGAAATTAGCCAGTAAAAGCATTCGGGCTCACACGTGACACAAAACAGTGTACGGGTTACGGTCTGTTCAACGTAAAGCAAACGCCTTTGTTCACTTCCTCTAAAATTTGTTTAGCTTCCCAACCAGTTTTATTAACTATATTTTAATTTATATTCTTCCTATAACAACCTGTTCCATTTTACTAGTCTAAATCCAAGTTCCCAAAAAATTCTTTACCACTAAAAAACCCAAATCCCAAGTAAAAAAGTGTACAATTTTTTTTAAAAAAGAAGTACGTTCGGTTGCACGGCTGCAGACAACTGATTCCTTCTGACTGCACTGTTCAAAACTTCTAAGAAACAATACAAAAACTCGCGATTAATACGTGCGTATTTGGGGTATGCAACCATGCGAGTATACTCCGTGTGTGTGATGGTGTCATGGCGCCGAGCAAAAACAAGATAATGTATGAGACAAAATCGACTTTGACGGTTCTCGGTGAATACTGAAACAAATGAACTTGTACTTACCTCATATGCAATCGGTGTTCTTGATCTCAAGCTTTTTGACGGCTTTAAGTGAACCCCCCCCCTTCAACCCGTCAAAGGGCTTGAAATCGCAACGAGAGATCAAGAAGAAAACCAATTACATTTGAGACAAGTACAAATTAATTTGCTTTGTCAAAGTCAATTTTGGACCATATTAAATTTGCGTGGCGTCATCACTCTACAAGAAGCGCAAAAACACGTGGAGTATGGATTTCCTGCCAAACTGCATAAAGCCTGAAAGTAGTTCATGTACTTGAAATTGTTGAATTTGTACAATTCACAAATAATCTTCGTAGAAAATGAGTGGTTTGCCCAGAATACTACTTGCCTTACTATAAACAGAATCTAATAAAACTCCTGAAATTAATTATTATTATCAAATTCATTGATTCTACTGATTGTCCTGTCCTACTTGGCTTCACAGCGGTGTTCTTGTCATCCTTGATCGTTACATCTCACGACAGTTGATCGGATTTGTAGAGAATATGCTGTTGAAAAAATAAAACGTTGGAATTGCGTATACTGTGTACAAAGGCTGTTCCACATACTAACTCAGTTTCTATAAATTTAAAACATGTTTTTCAAAATTTATAGAAAAAAGCATTCTTTCTTAAGTCAGTTCTTAAAAGGAACGCACGAGTCCACAGAATTGGTTCTGGCCAAAATGGTTCTGCTCGTGGATATTTGATCTCGTTTTGGCGGTTCGAGGACAAAAAAATTGGGGGAGGGGGAGGAGAAAGTATGAAACGTTCCATACTCTCCCCTCCCCCTTCTCCTACCCCTTTTTTTGTTCTCGAACCGCCAAAACGAGATCTGGGGACAAGATCACGTTGATCACGTGGATATTTAAAGAGCCGCTCAGTTCTCCCGCCGGCCGCCGGAGAGTTGTGGTGGGAAATTAAATAATTATATGTACGCGCACCTAGGACTTTTCCACTGAAATTGACGCGAACCAATTCTTCAGTTTCGGACAGCAAATACTGAAAACTGGGAAAACGACAAACCTTAGTCTTGTTCCTAGCATGTTCTTAAATATTGGCATTATTCACTCTTAGAAAAAGTAATCAATACGATTATGAAAAACCTGATGCTGTGCCAGCTACACTTTCTTTTATAATAACGTTGAATTTTTCGACTAAGATAAGCCGTAACGATCTCAAAAGTTTTCGGGATATCAGCCTTAAATGTTCTTTTAAAACATGTTCTTAAAATATCTTTTAACAATAATGATTTTAGACAAAATAATAAATACATGTACCGTTTATGTACTTTTGTGTATACATTTGTGAGATAAAACTGTACTGACTTTCTTGCCGGTTTGTCTCAAGACACATACCTGCCAGAACTGCGATTTGGTAAATGAAAAAGCATGTGATGTAGTCAAGAAGCCCACGAAAAGCATTTTTAACAACACTGTATGAATTATTTGCGATAGGTTATCACCGTAAATAACTGTTCTTCACCTTTTCTCAGTCTCGTCATGTTCTAAACATGTTCTTAAATTTTGGGCGATTTTCAGCCTCATGTTCTTATAAAAAAGGTTCTTACAAAAACGAGTGTAATTCCAAGTCTAACGATCACTGAATTCTCATGCAATCTACTTAGGAAGCGTCAAATTTCGATTTTTACCATGAGAAACGTCATTGTGACGTTTCTCTGAAAACCACCCACCCCCGTGAGAAACGTCACGCTAAATTATCGACATTTGGCTTGCCAAAACTGAACATCCCCTACAAACAAACAACTCTCTATTACATATGCTGGAATACAAGGCAGGAAGTAATACTATTATCTATTATCCATCAATACTTTATCAATGTCCTTATTTCCGAAGCCTGTGTGACACTGAGTACAATCGACAGTATGAACACTCTCTTAAATTCCTGAATGGTTCATCATACGAATTTAAATGAATATATCGCCATCCGCTAACAATTCAATTATCACCAGTAATGTGAGTTCAAAATTATGTACGTTCTACTGCTACGCCATTCCATGTGCTAATAAAGTATCTATCAATTTGCAAAAACAAATAAGTAATTTTCACATACACTCTTTTTTTACAAGAACCAGTAACTATCGGCTGAGGCTGAGCTGTTCTAAATTTTTTGGCGATTTCAGCCTCAAATTGTTCTTAGATTCTTCATGTTTCCGGTTACTTTTAAACAGTGGTTGAGCTGCCCGGAATAACATCTATAAAATGGCACTAAGAAGTACGTGTTTTCCATTGTTTCATCCAGTGAAAAAAATTGAAACTGTCAATACAGCGTCTGCGAACATGACGAGCTTGCTTATCACTCTTCCAGCGCTCGATGACCCAGCTAAATTCTGACAAGTTTTGTTTTCATGTACATCCCAATCGGTGTACAACAATTTTCTGATCAAAGCTTCAGCCTGGTGATTGTTCTTAGCTTGGGAACATCTCATAAAGTTTGCTCTTATTAAAAAAACGTGTACAAAGATTTAAGTTTGCGATCGGTCATGATTGCCCTAATGCGAAAAGCCTAAAACAGTAACAATAAAACAAATATGTCAAAATGTTTTAACAAAATCTAAGATCTTCGCCAGTTATTAACGTTTTAATCGATAAACTGTACTGCTTTGTGGTAATGCACATCAGCGATTTACTAATAAAAAAAGGTCAAATTTAAGAATAAAGACTTGCGCGATGTTTTTCTGTATATGATTTAGAACTAATTATCGATATTTACAGCGAAGTTTCCGTTTAGAAACGTCATAACATCAACCCCCCACTCCCAAACGTCACAATGACGTTTCTCGTGGTAGAAATCGATATGTGACGCCTTCCTTACTAATCTAAGGGCAAGCTTTGTGTCAACTAAAATACTCGACTTCGTCTTTGATTCGGGAGAAAAAAAGATTACTTTCGCAGTTTCCCACCATATAGACATGGTTCGGCGAGAAAATGTCACATGTTTACATTACATGTAATTTTTTTTTAAATGCAAACTTTCCTGTTTTATCCTGAGATGTACAGATTCTGGTGATATCTTTACATTTGTCTGCGTATACACAGTTCCTGAAGATGCCCACGCAGAGCAAAAACATTTGTTTTTATCCTAACTGTGCGTTTCAACGCCTCATTTTGAACAATCAAGTTTCTGATTAAAATCATCAAACGTAACTCGAACATACCGAGTCTGCTGCCTGACTATACCCCCCTGTGGCACGACGTCTCCGGACAACCTGTGGGAAACAAAAGCAAAATGACCCTTATGTAACTAGCATTTCCTCTACCTTCTCTGGACCCTCATGATTCATGATAACTCGTTCTTTTTCAAATCACTAGGACCCTTATGCAACTTGGGGACCATTCATTTCTTATGGTTAGGACGGAAAGGGGGGGGGGGGGGCGGGGCGGTGGTTTTTTAACTTTGCATGTCC
>JAOBRG010364583.1:0-11132 GCA_027574985.1 Umimayanthus nakama | reverse complement strand
GCCTAAAAAGTTGCACAAAGGCAAACCTCCCTCCACTTCTTTTGATGTCATTCATCTGGATGACTTGATAAGGATTAGTTACGATTCTTTGTACTTTCAAATAATAAAAACCACAATGGTGTCGAGATAATTTATTTCCATGGCAACCATTGCCACATGAATGACATCAGAGGTGACCACCATCTTGATATTTCAAAATTTGAGATTTATTCCTTTACAAATTGAACACTGAAATTTGAAGAGAAAAAAATATAGTAATTGGAATCTGTAAAGTTGTAATATCCGTTACAAAGTTTTCACCTTTTTTACACTTAAAAATTGCTTTTCACGTTTTTCACACTAAAAAATTACCAAATGACAATTTCGCTAAATTTATTTTTAGTTTAGTTAATAGTAGTCAATACACAAATTTACTGACTTTTTCTTAGTTTTTAAATAAAGTAACTACAACTGTCGATACTACAACACAAACCCACATGTAGTACTCCCAGGCATTCTTACAGACCTGAAGAACGTTTTACGGAAAAATTAGGGATATTTAATTTTAAATTTTAGGGAATTTTAGGGATAAAATGGCTAGAAAGTAGGGCATTTTAGGACAAAACTAAAGTGATAAAAAACACATGTGTTAAGATGTCTACCAAGTGAGCTTGAAAAAGTAAGCACTTACAATTATAGGCCAATTCATGATCAAAATGGCCCTTTTTTGGATGATACTAAGCTTTCCTCTTGTAGAATTACCTATGTATAATGAATTTGCTCAAATGAACTGGAGATGCGCAGCATTGCAAGGCTGAATCCAGTCAAATCTGAAAAACAAATTTGTCTGCTTATAAACAACAGTGTTACAATGACTAACTTTCAAGATACAGCATGCTATACATTTTCAAAAGGTACCAACTCTCAGGGCATCTGCCCATATTTGGGTGCCCGTATCCCTTTTGATCTGTACAGCTTAAAACAACAATTACAACTACAACCGAAACTGGAACACAAACAGATGTACCAATTTGGAGGTCAAAGTAGAACAACAACGAATGGATTTTAGCAATCAACAAAAAACTAGAGAAGTGCACCTCGAACTATATATTCAAACAACATAGAACATAGTCAAAAGACTTCCAGGTACACAAGGCTTTGTCAGGCAACTGTAGGCCTATTGTGATTTAAGCAAGACATACAAGTATTCAGGTAGCAATACTTAGTACAACCACTCTGCCAAGGAATCAAGTTTTTTTCCTTGCACTGCCAACACCAAATAATGTACTACTAGTACATGTTAACCAGATTACCTAAGCACACTTTCAGTGCAGTTGTTGCAGATTGCCTGATGAAGACAAAGGAAAATCCTTGCAGATTGCCTGGTGTACCTGGAGTGTATTTTCCTAAAACAATAATGAGAACAATTTCAGCTAAAGAAACTAGGTCAACTCCTGTTTCTACTAGGTTAAGCACCTATAATATGTCTATCTGACAACAGTTCTAGACTGCTAGTCTTTGTGAGAGAAACTCTTTAATTACAATTATTAGGAGTACTTTGACTTCGATTCTTCAAGTAGTTTCAGTCGTTTCTTGTCAACTGCAACCATCTGTGTTTGCCATGACTGCATATCTGCTTGGGCCTTGGCCATCTGTTTTTGAGCAACCTCCACCAAACCTTGTGCAACTGTAACTTTTGTTTTGACATCTTTTGCTTTCTTAGCATCTGTTAACTTAGCTTCTTTGAACAGATCTTCAGCAGATCTTCCTTATAACGTTTATCCAAGTTCTTCACGTCATCTTTTATAACTTCCTCTTTCTTTCCTCATAGGCTTTCTTCTAAGCTTCTCTTCTTTCATGTGCTTGTTTTCTTTCTTTCGCCTGGCGCTCCTTTTCTCGCTTCTCTTCTTCAAGACGTCTCTTGTATGTGCTGGATGCAATTCGTGCACTCGACAAGAGTACATTAGTGAACTTCATGCCTTGAATGTTTCCACCTGTTGAAACGACAGCATCTCTCATAGAACGTAGCCCATTGATTGATTCCTTAGTCAAGAGGGTTCTGTCTGTTCCAAGCACTCGTTTGTTCACTGGCAAACTCCTCTCAACGTCTGAGTTTCCGTGGCAGATGCACAGGACAGGCATTCTTACAGCCTCGAGGAACTTTTTAGGGAAAAAATAGGCATTTTTTAATTATAATATAAGGGAATTTTAGGGACAAAATAGCTCAAAAATAGGACATTTTGGGGCAAAATTACAAGTTATAGTATACACAGATGTTAGATGAGTGCTAAGCAAGCATCAAAAAGGTTTCACTTACCATTATAGACCAAATCATAATCAAAATCATTTCGGATGACGACATAAGAATAATAATAAAAACTTTTAACAACCTCTTGTAGAAATACCTAGGTATGATGAATTTGCTCAAAGAGGGGATAACTTTATCCCAGGGATATATCACGCTATGCCCAGGATAAAATTTATCCCAGGGTTAAATTGCGTTGCTCGAAGCGGTGATAAATTTATCCCTGGGATAAATGGCGCTAACCCAGGGATAAATTTAACCCTGCGATTTAGCAGGGTTAAATCCTTATCCCACTGTTTTTTGGTTGCGAAAACAGTGGAAAATGCTTATGGCAATGGCGAACTTGGCTGGGTTCGCACCTTGCTTTCTTCCCGGCGGAAAGCAAAAGCGTCTCCGGTTTCGAGACGAATTCGTCCACAACCCTTACAGATGAATTTATCGTCGATGTGGTTGCAGATGATATTGAGAGGGGGGCGAAAAGGAACAAGGCCCTTTCCCCCTTCTCCCAAGTGTTAATTTTTTTGAGATATGTCGCCAGCGGAATTTTTTTTGAAGTGGTTGGCGACACTATCGGCGTCGATAAGTCGACAGTGTCACGAACAGTGCACAGAGTTGCAGATGCGCTTTGCAAAAAGAGAGATCGTTTTATTAGATGGCCTATAACTCCTGTGGAGAGGCAGAAGAACAGAGGTTTTTTTCGGCTGGGAGGGTTTCCTCAGGTGAATGGATGTGTCGATGGCACCCATGTACGAATCATTGCCCCAAGTGAGGACGAGAATGCTTTTGTAAATCGAAATCATTACCATTCGATCAATGTTCAAGGAATTTGTGACGTTCAAGGTTTGTGTATATTTGTTTGTATACAAGTATATTTGTACAAAGTTTGTTGTTTTTCTGTTATTTCTAAAAACAAAGTTTAGAAAAAATTATAAGTGGGGAAAAAACGGTAAACAGGAAGTGGTTATTGCGCATGTACAGGTCAGTAGTTATTGAAACACTGGCCGCCATGTTGGATGCTGCCAATGTTGGCAAACAGAAATTTTGGAGCGAATTTCGTCCGCCTCATCGGAAAATTTGTAAAACGAGGAGTAACAAAATAGACATCAATCACTGTCGTTGGTTAATGATACATAAACACTCATTTATTTATCCGTAAACAAAAACATAGAGCTGTATTTCACTATCTCGACGGTTACGTGTAGCGTGTGGCTTATTCGTTTTATAGTTCGGTACTGCCAGAGTTCATAATGAAGTGAGGATTTATTTGATCACAAAGTAATCAAATTAACACAGTTGCATCGAGTTGTTGAATGCTTTACAGGTAAGTACATTTCTTAAGAGTTTACTTGTTTCCCTAAAAGCTGATTTTGTTAAATCAGTATTTCACGATTCTAAAGTAAAGATAAGAGCTGTTGTTGATTAGTTTGCACATGGCACTGTAGTATGTACACCACTAACCGTACTATTTCAATTAAATTATTCGTCACAAATTTTATCTCGAAGTTTTTCTTTATGTCTTCGAATTATTATGATCTTGTCGTGTTCAACACCAGTGTAAGTATCCCATTCAACTTCGGCTACGAAACAATCGAACAAGGATGTGTAATTTTTTGAAAATTGTTCGCACCCACAGCATAAAACTGACGCTTGTAGGGAAAGTGAGACATTTTTTTGCGCCTAAACTAGTGTATTTCATTTCTCTTCTATATATCTAATTATCCTGTATCTCGCTCGTCAGGAAACCTCGATTGTTGGTGATTCATTGGTGCAGTAGAAGCTACCTTGTCAGCGTATTGCCAGTCATTTGGCCAACTTTGTTAAGAATCGTTTGCCTTTTTCATTAAATATTTTCTGCAATACTTCTCACTTGCATTACATACGAGTTATTCTGTATGTTCAATGGACCAGATATGATGCGAAGAAAACACGGAGTATGAAATAGAAAGCTTTTACCAAGTGTATTATTGCCGCATTCCTGTTACACTACATCATGTATGAAGAAGGGCAGACAAGGGATTCTAACTGAACGCGGGATTTTATGATAATTTATGGTACAGTGTCAACGGTGAAAGGAAAAAGTCAGCAGCTTAAAAGGCCAAAACATAGTTGATAGAGTGAGCAGCATCGCCGGAATCCTTACTGAGCCGAGAATATGTATTTTCATGGTGGACCTACGGAAACTGATGTTTTGGTTTTATAGATGCGTCAGTTGCGTCCCTAAAGTGCAAGAAGATGTCCAATTTCTAGGCTCTAATTAATCTGTAAAATTTATCAACCGGCTGAATGAGTGAATCTGAACGAGCCGTGATTCGACATATCAGGAAGTCGCCGCTCGGTGAGTACGAAAATCCTTATTGACAGAAAATGGTAATATATGTTTTTTCCCTCGAAAGGAAAAAAAACTGAGCAAAGGTATAGTAAGTTTTGACTACCGTACGAAGTCGTACATTTTAGTCGTACGTTTGTTGCCCTGACAACGTTGTAAAAGTTCTTCAGTGTTTGTAAAGAATCTTTTATGAAATATTGGCTGTTTTATGTTTTTTAATTCTTTGCTTCTTTAAAAGCAGTATTTTACAAAATATGAAGACGTTTCAATGTTTTTATCCTCTGAGAATTTTTCTTAGCCGCGCACGCAAAGTCTGACACAACATTTAGAAAAGTTTATTGCATTATTCCACTCTATTACAGGAACTACTTGAGAACTTTTCTCACCGAAATTAAAGTTATTTTTAAGTCTAAACTTAATATCGGGGTTCTTGCCTTTATACTTACCAAGCTGTACCGGGACGCCAGCATCGAGGCCACCTGTTACACCAACAAAAGATGTACTTTCTTTGTACAAATTTAACACCTTGTTTAGCACTTCTCTGCTCTCTTCTTTTTCGGGAATTTTCTGAGGCAACCCGCCACCGTTCTTACGAGCTTCCTTCTTCTCATTAGTAAAATTTTTTTTGCCGTTTTCTTTAGCACCTTCTACTTCCCTTTCAACTCCGTCACTTTGCGACTGGCATTGCCAGCCGCATTTACGTCATTTGTAATTTGTCCCAAATATTTGCTTTCTTGCTATTAGTTACTTGATTCGTAAGTTTTGAATTTAGAACATACTTGTTCTCCTCGTATTTTTCAACCAAAATAGAGGTTTCAACAGCAGAGAAGTTCGATTTCCGCTTTCGTTGAACCTCCGACACGGTATCTTCGGCAGCCATTTTTCTACCGAGAGTGTCTCGGGAAACTACATTTCAATGGTATCCCATAAACTATGGGATACATTTTGCATTTATCCCAGGGATAACTTTTCCAGGGATAACTTTTCCTATTCCTCGTTTGAACAACAGCATTTTATCCCGGTGATAACTAACCCTGGGACAGCAGATTTATCCCTGGGTTAGCACTATCCCAGGGATAAAGTTATCCCCTCTTTTAGCAACCGGGTCCTGTTGGTTTGGTTGTTTGAATCCGACCACAATCCCTCGATCGGATCTGTTTTTACTTACGGCCTGTGTACATTTTAACTTGTTATCTGTTGCCGATTCAGAGACACCATTTACACAAACCCTCCATAAGTTTCAGGTTACCCACTCGGCCATCCACACACCACAGACACAATGTCCCCAGCTAGTACAGACATAACTAGAACACGTAATGTTCATCATATTCAAACCTGAAACATCCACCACTACGACCAGTAACCAGTTGTGATGTCCTTTACGAAAATCCAAAAAGTCGTACCAACTATTTCAACAATTTACAGTTTGTTCAGCAGTGTCTTGTTTTCGTTCGACACGCGATCTGTTTTAAAATTCGTGCTTTATTTTTCCTACTCGCATCGGAAAGATACCTTCATTTTTTATTTGAAAAATATCCTATGGTTAGTGTTTTCAGCCGAGGGATGTTTGGCCGATGTTTGTCGAGTTTTCACAAGTATATGAACCCAAAACGGTGTTTGGCCTGTGCAAGGCCTGAGAATTTAAACGGAGCCCGCACTGCTTAACCAGCGGGGTTACACATCGAACTAACAGCGGGGTGAGTGAGTGATTGATTGACCTCGCAATATGTCATCCACCGGACGACATAAAAACTAAAATTATTAGTAAAGTCACACACGCACACACAAAATATTAACCTTTAAGTTCTATCGAAGCACTGTACCCCTCATCTCCGAGTCTGCAACAAACAACAGGTTTAAATGAGAACAGGCCAAAGGGATGGTGGTCTGATTAATCGCAAATAACCAAACAAAGCAAATGCCGTGCACCTCGATGCCAATGGGCGACCGCGATGGACATGGAAAGACAAAAATTAGGGATATTTAGGGAAAATGGCCCAAAATGGAAAAAAAATTAGGGATTTTAAGGAGATTGAAAAAATATTAGGAATTCTAGGAACTTTAGAGCCGTAAGAATGCCTGACAGGACTGCTTTGATTAGCTTCTTCATTTTTGAGAATTTTTCAGCACCTGCAAGGGTTCTGCGTTGGAATACTTTCTGCCAGTAATGGTCGATGCATAGTAATCTGGAATATCCTCTTGCTGATAGACTTTCCATTCGTCAATAAGGTCTGTGTTCTCATCACCTTCGAATATCTGTGGTGACGAACGAACAATCCTTCGAATGCAACGCTCCTACCCGTCAGCATCACGCAAGAAACGATGGACCACGGTGAGATAACGCACCAATTTGTCATCAATTGGCAGGTGCTTCACTAAGTACTGCGCAGTTTCTTTTAGAAAAGATCGCTTTTTCTTCAGCGGTAGCTTCTGTTGATCAGTAGTCAAATTTCTCAGGACATGTCTTGTTTCTTCCCCCACTTTAAGTTCACCAATGTCACACTGGAAATCTGTTTTCTTCAGATCCATTTTGACGATATCCCCGACGTCTTCTCACAGGCATCTGGTTTCAGGAATCGTTTCAACAACGTTTTTACCAGGATCATGCATTCCTCATGTACGAGGTGGACGAGTGGCTCTTGTCGTTGCAGAATGGTCAGGATGCGGTCAAACACAACTTTCACACTGACCAGGAAGTTGATCTGTAGGAGTACATCTTGACCCTAAAGTGCCTTGCAGATCCTATGGTATGAGTCATTGTTCTCCAAAACATGTCCTGTTCTTTCTTTCTGTGACTTTTTCGGCAGATCTGTGAGGAAGTACTGTTTCAAAGGCTCCCATTGCTTGAGTATCCTCTGGAGGGCGGGCAAGAAGGTGAGCCACCTGCACTGAACATGTCTGAGGAACAATTTTTCATCCAAACCAAGGAGCATTTGTGTTTCGAAAGAGTTTTCTTTAAGACGTGGGTGTGCACGAAACCAGTAAATAACATCCAAGGTGAGTTGCTCTGCATCTTTTCCATAAACCTGAAGACCGTATTTGAATGCATTATGGACAATGTGGATTGTACAAGGTTTGAAATGCAACAGTCCTTGGAGACCTTTCTCTTTCAAGCTTTCGTCGACACAACTCCAAATGGTTTTGTTGACGTTTGTTCCATCGGAGCCAATGCACAAGAAGCGGTTTAAAGGTAAACCTGCATCCTCACTAACTGTTTCCAGTAAAGCCTTTGCTACATCATTCCCCTTTGCATGTCCAAACATGAAGGATTTCAAGTAACGAGTTTAATATGACCTCTCCTTTCTCTTCACACCATGTTCGCACAAGAACATCGCACTGCTGTTGTTCTGAATAGTTCCAGTCTCATCAAACTGCACAGAAGGGGTTGTCATCGTTCTTCAACTTTTCGCACAGTTTGTCGTGAAAATGGGGTCCTAACACCTCCAAAATCAAATAGGACACTTTGCTTCTACTCATTGTGAACTTGAAAAGACTTGAAGTATCTTCATAACTGTTGTAAGAATAATTGCTTAATGCAACCTTCATACTCCAGGCAACCTCTGCAGTCGTTACCTGATCGTTGTGGCTTCTGTTCTCAAAGAGGATGGAACCAGACCTTTCCTCTTGTGTAAAGTGCAGCTGGTTGCCTTCTTTCCATCAGCATGACTTAGTATTTGGCTAAATCCGGAATTACTATATTTGAGACGGCTGCAGCAAAGGATACATGAAGCAGAGAAATCACGGTCACTGTAGTCTGTTAGCCATTTACTAATAGCATGCCCATTTTTGTCTTGCTTTAGTAACCACTGCTGCTGGAAATGCGTACTGCCATGCGGCATTTTCACTCACATATGAAAATCACAAGAGCACACCTACGAAGATGATAGAGATAGACTTGAACCACTGATAACATATCAAGTTTAGCCCACTGTCATGACTTCAGACTGGAGAGGACAATAAAATTCCTAAAACTATTAAAAAGACCAGGTTACTAGGAAAGAGACCATAAGTCATAAAGTTATGACAGATAAGCGTCTTGATAGCTTGATAGATGCTTTAAATTTGGTACCACAACAAGTAAAATGAGCGTCATTATCATTCCCTCAGATAATCTTCATAGGGAAACTTTTCACATCATGGAAGAAGCTATAAT
The DNA here is from genome assembly GCA_027574985.1 of Umimayanthus nakama. Lineage (NCBI taxonomy): Eukaryota > Metazoa > Cnidaria > Anthozoa > Zoantharia > Parazoanthidae > Umimayanthus > Umimayanthus nakama. The sequence continues at coordinate 2,369 of JAOBRG010364583.1, read as the reverse complement.
TGCTTACTGTCGATTCCCTGTTGCTGAAGTCAGCATCATAAGACACGGACACGGGGGCAGCGAATACTGAGGGAGTCTAGAACTGGCATCTTCAGATGTAGAATATGCAATAGCCATGGACCTCGGCGTCATTGGGTGACCGCAAACAGATATGGAAAGAAAAAACTAGGGATATTTAGGGAAATTTGCCCAAAATGGGTGAAAAATTAGGGATTTCAAGGAGGCCAACAACAAAAAATTAGGATTTCTAGGAATTTTAAGGCCGTAAGAATGCCTGTACTCCATTAAAGTTAAATATGATGTTAGAATTTAACTAGACTGTATTCCAAACTATATAACTCCAGAGTGCTTATTTTAGACCTCATACATAGTTAGCAGTTTTCTGTTTCAAAAATTTATTCTTGTTTTAAATGTCCCAGGGATTTAAATACCTTTTGGGGCTTATCAGAATTTAATGGTATGTATTTGATAAATCCCTAAATGAATTACTAGCTCTACCAAATCTAGAGTGCATTACACAATTTCCTAGCTAGTCTTGTTGCACCTTTAAAAATACTTTCACATCATTTAATGCAGCCATGTCATCGGAATATGTTTTGCTTCAGCACAAACTACATCTACAGTAAATTATAGTAAATTACGTAACTGTCAAGTAAAGATTCATGTAATATTTATTTTCTCCTCTAAATAATTTTGACAGGAAGTAAAGACTTTGGTAAAAGCTACAATATGTAGTGAAAAGGAAGAGTCATTTAAGGTTGGTAGCTATAAAATACATTTAACAAGTGTTGTTGTTGCTGGGAAAGCGACAACGCGGGCTCTGTTGTTGACTTTTCGCGTAAGTGGGAGTTCCCCCCCAACACCAACCGAGTTCATCGTCGTGGATAAAATGCTGGGATGGGTTAGAATTTTTCTTTCATAGCTCATTCAGGAAGTGCTTAACATATTTCCTACTTTTTAGGGTTTTCACGTTTTCCCACTGCGAATCTGAGCACCGCAAACTTCAAAGATCTAACTGGGAAATCTAAAGATTTATCATCTTTCCAGTAATCATAATGTTCGCTCAGCCAATGCTCCTCCACTGGCATCCCAGTTTGTATTTTCAGAACATTAAACAAACAAACTCATCAGATGACAACAACAGATTTTGCGAGGAAGCTTAATTCAAAGCTATTTATCTCTTCTGTGGCCGTTGATACCAATCGACCAAGGGTATTAGTACCCCGAGTCCCCTGGGAATGAAATGCTTGCTGAAAATAAAATTCGGGATCTTATTTCGCTTTGAGAGAGTTTAGTATCAAAAGGAAAAGGGTCAGGGATTAATACGATTGTTCGGTTGCTACTACAAATACAATCAATTATTCCTGTGAGTACCTTGCATGCATGCATGCATGCTACTGAAATGCTTGACAAGGTTTGTTTTTGTTCCTTTAATTGTATTTGGCATAATGTATACAACATAATGTTAACTTGTTTTATTTACCAATTTTGCAAATCAGTTTATTATGACTCGATGCTAATTTGTCCTCTTCTGTACTGATCCTTGGCCTTGAGCTGTTTGCTGCCCAGCAACTACTCTTTTAGGGCAACTTCAATCGAGCTACCTACAAACACAAGAACGTAATTACATAAATTACTGGAAGAACCAAACTCCGAGCACTAACAGCATTGTTACAAACTCCACCTGGACTAACAATGTTCTATGCAGTTGCTTCAATCCCTAACTTTGACATTGTCGTTTGCATGGGGGGAGGTTGGGTTGGCGGGGGGGTACTTCCATACATATTGCCTACTGTATACAGGGAAGCTCCTCCCAAAATGGGTAAGTTTTTCTTGCTGCAGCTATGCGATTTGGTTGGCATTTTCATTGCACTCTGGTATTCAAAAGCATCGCTACATCATCAGAAAAAAACAAGCAAAACAACTTCAATGGCAGAGTTTAATTTCACACGCACAGCATAACAGTTATTTTGAAAGAAACCGATCATAAATCTAGTTTAGTTTAATTTCAGTTCTAATTTTTTTGTAGTGAGTGATAGTGACTTTGAACTTTGATGTTTACTTCCTTCTTTAGTTACATAACTAATACTTGATTCTTTTAATGGTGTCACAAAACAGCAGTTGCAACAAGTTTCCAATCGAGTGACTTTGATATAACTGCATTTTTAGCAAGAAATACCTAAATGCATGGATTGTAGATTATAGACTAATTTCTGTACGTATTTTGACCAAGTCATCAAGAACTGATGTAAAACAGTCTGTATGTGATTGGATGTAGTGAATATTGAAAGTAAGCAGTTAATATTCCATGGATTATATAGGTTCGGCGTTTAATGTTTCATATTGAAAAACCGTTAAATGTTATGGTT
>JAOBRG010364572.1:0-12313 GCA_027574985.1 Umimayanthus nakama | reverse complement strand
CCACACACGTTTTTCCCGGCTGTAAACTTTTTTTTTCTTCCTTGTATTAGTGTGGTAAAAGCTGTATAAATAAATAAGTAAATAAATAAATAAAGGAACTAATATTAGGGTAAGAGGAAGACTGGGTGTGAGTTTAAAGAACAGTTTGTATTCCGAGGTGCTAAATGTTTTGTGACAAAATTAAACCTCGGCAACTTGCAATGCTACACTTTCAACCATTGCGAGACAAATTGCTAAGGTGAAAATTGCGCAATGCACCAGCTTGGGCCTTAAATATACGAAAGTTTTTTCCATTTATAGGACAGGTCTAAAAAGAGGATTTATTAGGTATATAAGATTCGCTTTACACCCCGAATCTATGAAGTCTCAGTTTTACTTATTGAAAGAAAAAGGCGGCCAGCAGCAAATGTGCAAACTCAAGGAATTATCGAGCTAGTGAGTAAAGAAGACAACAAATGACTACAGGCAACCTATTGCTCCACTAAAGCTGCTCTTTCTTGTTGTAGTAAGATTGCCCTCGGTTTTGAAGTTCATTTCAAATTATTATCAACCAACCAAACACTTGAAAATCTTAAATTAGCATACGTAGGACCCCATGCCCTCAAGGGATTATCGAGTAAGTAAGGAAAGAAGACAACAAATGACTACAGGCAACCTATTGCTCTACTAAAGCTACTCTTTCTTGTTGTAGTAAGATTACCCTCGGTTTTGAAATTCATTTCAAATTATTATCAATTTGTCATAAATTCCATGGTGCCAGCTCATCTCATCTCACTTTCCCTTCTTCCTCCAATCTTTCAAAATTTTCGTATACCCAACACTACAAAAATTATACCATTTAAATAATTTTTATTTATAAAAAAATAAGATATTGAAAACATTTTATCAAAAAGTTTTGGAGAAATAATTGGTGGTTCAGTCAATCTTGTCTCAACCAGTGTTTCAATTTGTTCCAGTTGACTAAACTGTATAAGTTTAATGTTTGGTACTAATTTTTCATGTGCACAATTGTCCAGGGGGTCATACACAGTGTCCAACCATCCCTATCAACAGGGTAACCCCAATTTTTTTGAGAACCCAACATTTTCAAGATTTCCCAAACAAAAGAATTTGAAATCAAAACCCTCAGTTGATAGATGAGTAGGTGGTAATTTTCAAAATCTAGTTCATGACACATTTTCCAAACACTGACACAGAGAAGATAATTATGATAAATTTTCAGGTTATTTTTTAAGCCTGGCGAACATGAGGCCATTATCTCAGCTGTTTTCTACCGCGTGCATGTAAATTTTGGTGAGATTTTTGCCTTGCAAGGTTGTGACACAATTTTCTAACTTGTTTGATATTTTTTGCCTCACCAAAACTTCCTCTTGTGTGCACCAGGCTTTATGTCACAAGTTGACTGAGAAATGGCATGTTCCAGACATTGAGATTCCAATTTATTATTATTATTTTTTTTTTTTGGGGGGGGGGTTAAGCCTCCCTATAGCCTCTTGGCTCTGGTGCTCAACTTTAGGGAAAGCTGGAAGTTGGAGACTCTGCATACATTCATTGGCTTTAGGACAATTGTTTTTGTGCGAGGATACAGGAAAGAACATATTCTATGTTTAAAATATTCTTACATAAATAGAGAGTAGCAGTTTGTATTAGAAATGCACTAAGATTGGTTCATGGCCAGTTGCCTTCAAAAAAGTCAGGAAATCTTCTGTCTTGATGCCAGTTGTGGCAGCATTGCTCATGGGGTGCGAGTAAACCTTGTCATGTCCCCCTTCCAGAATTTCTGCATCAAGAACAAGTTTGACATCCTTGTTCTCGTCATTGAACAGGGCCAGGGGGGTCACACAGCCTTGTCCTACCCCCAGCTTCTCCAACAAAATCGACTCATCCGCAAATCTCAGTCCCCCTGGTGCACTCACTTTTTTGGCCAACTCGTTCAGGTTAACTTCTCGGTTGTACAATACTGTTATAAGCCAAAGACCTTTTTTCTTCTTATCCTTCATGAAAAGGTTTTTAACTACCGCGCTAGACTCGAGGTCTAGATCCTTCAAATGAGGCATCATTGCTTCAACTGTGAAGACTTCGGGATGTTCCACGGTTTCTGACGCAATTCCGAGCTTCTCCAGATATTCAAACAGTTCTTTTCGACCTCCAGGCATCCTAGAAACTGTCGTTAATGCAATGTAACGTTGCAGAACAGTGCGCTGTACCCTCGACCGAAACAACAACGTGGCGAGAAATTGCATGGATAAAGCTCTTGAGTAACAAAACAGCAACGACAGCAGCCTGGGCTCTAGTTGAAATGGGGTTCACCGCTGACTCTTATGTAACCGACTGTAAATCCAAGATGGCGCGGCGGAAAGTTGAAAGAAGCCGGTATTTTTGAGGATGGACTGCGACGTGACCAAAATTTAGCGAACGAATCGGCAGGTTGAGATGTTTCGGATACTTCGAGCAGGAGCAAGAGCACCAGTGAGTATACATTTGATTTGTTGCTGTTTTAGCGCGGAGTGTTCTTGTAAGTGAATCTGGCATGTATACTCGTCTCATGGTCATGTCTGTCACAAATCACCATGTGCTGCTTGCTTAATAGTACGTTAATAACTAGATCTCCTTTGGAATTATTATTGTTGAAGTTGACAGTTGGTGGCATCCCATGGAAAGACAAGGAGCATGTTTACTTATTTATTTACCGTTATCGTCTACACTCATTAAAATTTGAGTATTACAGACGTTAAGAAAGGCTGAAATAGAAAAAGGTTACAATCATTGGAATAATTAGTTTGTGACAGAACGGATTGCGTGTTTAAAAGATTTTACAGATGTGGAGTTGGTGATCCGAGAGGGTAGGTTGTTCCATTCCCTAATTGTTCTCGGGTAGAAAGAGTACTTATAATAGTAAATAAAATGTTTCCAGTAAATAAAATCTAAACGATATGTTTTGTTTTGGCATGTCAGCAGCAAAGGACGTAAAGGCTTGAAATTGAATATTTATTACTCTGACTAATAAAGTGGATAGCTGGTTCGGCTGGCGGACTTTGTAACTAGTTTGAAATACAAAACTATTGAAAATATTTTGATTTCTGCTAGTCAGAAGTTATTGTTTCCTAAAAACAGAAAGAAGATTTCAAGCTTCAAGATTTACTAAATTTTTAATTCAGTTCAAATGAAACAAAAATGTCTATACTTAGTAATAGTATAGACAGTGCTATTTGTAAGTCGATTCTGATTGATTTGGTTAGTCATTCAATGTGCTGTTAAAGGTCAGTAAATAGTCATCCAACTTATTTTGATTGCCTTTAAGGGAAGCCTTTGGTGAACCATTTTCAAAAATTAACATAAAAAATAAAAGTTCAACCGATATATAATTTTCGAGAAAATATTTTGTGAAACAATCTGTACCCAAAATCTTCATCTTATTATAAATTTGTTCAATTTGAGGGTTCTGAGTGGCAACACTAGGGCTTGTTTATATGTCTAATTCTTGGGCTGGCATGACTCATTACTAAGAAAATGGAATCAACTTAACAATATTGATAAAAGTGATTTAGTGGTTGGGGTGATGGTGGTTGTTGTTGGATAGGTCAGTTATCAATATATACAATATTGATATAGGTATGTATTGACAATTAGAATGATAATTATGTGACACTTTCACAGAAAGATTTAATTTGAAAACAATAATCACCTTAGAAGTCAAAGAAAATACCAAACTTCAATATTATATTTAAAATAAACAAAAATTTAAATAACACAACCATTAAAATTGACGTTTAACAGGATGTGAGGTACTTTATCTGCAATCAGCTTAGAAAAAAAGCAAAATGCCAGAGTTCAACAACGTCCAGCAGAAACCAGCAACTTCCACAGCAGAAAACCTTTGGCAGACCTTTTGTACCACAGGTAAATATAGTGGTAATGGTAGAGACACATAACCATTATTTTTTGGCATAGTAAGCATTTATCCCTCTACAGACTGCTGTTCTCAGAATATATGAGATTTTGGACTAACTACAAAACAGTCCGACCAATCCTGAACACATACTGTTGATTTTGCCATAACAATGCTCAAGAATATACTTGTAGAATGAGGAGTGCGTAGGCATAATTTTTTGCTCAATTTTAGAACATCTCAATATTAAATCTGGTAAGCAGCCTGTACATAAGCACACCCACTAAAAGTGCTTGTATCAGAATAAGAAATGTAATGTTGAGAAAAGTAATGTAGTAAACTTTATAATAGTTTGGTGCACCAAACCATGGCCGCACTTAACTTATAGACAAACTTTTTGCATGTTTTGTGGTTGGAGCCAGCAAATCAAATTGCTGTGAGGCTTATTGTGAGACATTTAATGCAGTTTTGCACCTCATAACAAGTTAAGTTTGCAGTTAAGTACTCCAACCACTAACTTGTCATGGTAAGGTGTGTTGCACTTTAACATGTCTTTGAATCAATAAGTACATATGATATTCTGCAGGTTTTGTGACTTTTTCTGATTTCAAATGTATGTTTGATCTGTTAACATATTTAAACACTTATGTTACTTTCACTTTCTGTGTTGTTTCTAGAAACCAGAATCAGTTTTAATCACACAAAATATGACAGTGAAGCATTTGGCTGAAGAAATTGGTGTGAGGCCAGGTGAGGAAATAAAACAGAGTTTATACATAAATGAAGAGATCAGTGCAAAAACGACCTAAGTAAAGATTTTGGACCACCCTTCATAAAACCTCAAAACTGTCTACTTTCCTGCAATGCTACAGCATCCAAAGGAATCATGTTATACATATGTACATGTAGCCAAGAGGTTGTTCTTGCAACCCAAACAGTAGCATGTGACTAGTGAGGCGTGAGGCAAAGCTGATTTCTTCTCCAGTTTCTCTAATACTCTCCAAACTTTGCAAATTCATCTAAAACTTTATAAATTCGAAGTTTATTAAAGTTTGGATCTTTTGGAACTTTGCCCCTTTATTTTACAAGCAAAAAGCAAGCATTCTTTGTGTTCACAGACTGAGGTTTTTTTATTCATTTCTTTTAATAATAAAATTTGGTACTGTAGCCCTTTTCGATTTTGTGTTTTTCACCTTAAAGTACAGTATAATTATTATATTTAATATTTAGTAATAATAAGTAGGAAACCAAATGAGAAACTCCTCGGCCACCACAAGTTTTTGTTTCCACTTAGAAACCCACTAATACTTATTTCCAGTTATCTTTCCAAATTTATTTGATGTGTATGTTTGACAAAGACCACAACTGTGTCATACACTAAGTGTTGTATACAATAAGTATATAAAAGAATTGCTGGCTGCAGTACATGTATACTTTGATATGACAGTTGACACTTTTTACATTACATTTATCACTGACAGTACCAGTTGCCTTAACAAGCTGTGGTTTAAACTCTGACAGGTGCTGTGATAAGAATGCTCTGTGATGTTGGAGAGAAACCAAATGGTTACAATGCAGGTACTTCACTTGATTTAATAAGAAAATACTGTGAAAGCCTTTTCTTAGAGTCGAAAATACTTATCAGTATCAATGCTCTTTGTTTACAAGTTTTTTTTTGTTAGCATATTTATTTTAAATTTGTTTTGTTTAAAAGGATAAAACATTGGATAAAAGACAAGTGCTAGTGTTTTTTCTTAATTACAACATTAGTATCACAAAATAGTACAAGGACCTGATGGTGATTGTAAGATCAAAAATATTTGTTGCACTTTTTGTATAACAAAGAATTTTATCTTTGTTTTAAAAGTTGTGCCACCAGATATTGCAGAGTTAGTACTTCTGGAGTATGACATCACTCCAAAATATGCCGGAACCCGAGGAGTTGCTGACATCAAGCCTAGGTGAACTATATTCCAATATATAGTTATGAGCAAAAACAATAGTTAAATTTGTCGTGTTTCATTTCAAACCACCATATTCTGCAACTAAGTATCTGACTGTGCAGCGTAATCTGAACTCACTCTTTAACCTTCTCTGAATCTCCCTATTGAACCATGCACAGTTAAACAGACCCCCCTCTTGATCCCTAACCCACCAAAGTTTCTTATTCTTTGTTATATCTTTTAGTATTACACCTTAAAATGGAGGGGTTGAAACTAACACCATCCTAATGGTCAGTGCCTGCCAAAAGTCATTGTTGTCACCAATATAATTTATTTGGTATTCTCTCTAGACCTTCCTGTAAAATCTTGTAGAACCAGCTTGATCTTACTCTTATATTATATTATATTATATTATATTATGTGAACACCAGAGCATACTTCACATCTCTCTCTAGACCTTCCTGTAAAAATCAAGCCTAGTTCTCTCTACTTCTCTCTTAGTGTATTACATGTGAAACCAATAAAAAAATTATAATTCTTATTACAAAAATATTAATTTCTCTCTAGACCTCCAAGTAAAGACCCAGGCCAGTTACACAGCAGACCCCCGATTGTCACCATCATGGGACATGTAGATCATGGCAAGACAACCCTGCTGGACTCTCTGAGAGAGACTTCTGTTGCAGCAAGTGAAGCTGGAGGAATCACTCAACACATCGGTGCATTTTCAGGTGTGAAGAGCTTGACAGTGGTTGTGTTTTGTGGTTCATGTCTTGAAAACCAATGACTACCAAGTGCTCAAAAAAATTGGGATAAAAAAGGGCAACTTTCTGAAGTATGATCTGTGAGAAAGCAATAATTATAGTTACAATGATTGCCAACTTCAGGCAGACATAATTAATGTAGAAATAATACAGACTTTTTGAGCTTTATTTTCATTGTCTCTTTTTCACAGTCAATTTGCCATGTGGAAATAAAATCACATTTATTGACACACCTGGTCATGCGGCATTTAACAGTATGAGGGCCAGGGGGGCCAATGTTACTGATATTGTGGTGTTGGTGGTGGCAGCAGATGATGGCGTCAAAGCACAAACAGTGGAATCAATCAAGCATGCTTCTAATGCTGGAGGTACAACAAAACCTAATATTAGTTTGAAAGAAATAACGATTTTTTTTAACTTATAATAGTAGTTATGATTAGTAAAATCAAGTTAATGATACATTAGACTTTAGCAAAGTCCTTCGCTCGATTTCTTCCTGTTCTTGTGCCTTCGGCACTTTGAAACTTGCTTACACCTTCATGCTTGGTTTGTTTTGTTTATTTCTTGGGAGTTGCCCTTTTCACTTTTTATCGAGCCTATATATGTATTGTGGCATTACCAAAAATATTAGTGAGTTGACTGGTGGCAAGTCTAGTAATACATGATTGTACAAAACATTAATGCGTAGTTTTTATGGTAAGATTTTATTTACCAGATTTTTCTGTAAGGTTAAAACCCAATAATACAAGTTTCTGCTGGCTTGAGGAACATTCTTTTTTAAATGAAAAACAAAGAATTAGTAAATTAAACAATTTATAATGTTTTTTTTAAAAAAAAACAACGCTTTGCAGGAATTGTGTCAGATTTATGCATGTATCGAGTATGACCATACAGTGATCATGTGAGAAATCGCACTATGAGTAGTTAAACAGGTGACTAGTATCATTAGTTCTCACTTGCTTACTATGTTGGCTTTTAATACAGTTCCATTAATTGTGGCCATAAACAAGTGTGACAAGCCCAGAGTGAATATGGTAAGTCTAGATGGACAAGGTTTTCAATCTTTCTAGAACATGTAGAAATATGTGAAAGTGTGGGAAGAAACTCCCCATTCATGTTAGTTGGGAGTGTTCTGTGATCAAGAAACTGGCCGTCTTTAGCATGTTCAATTTTTCTGCATAATTTCATACCTTATGCTAGAATTGATCCCTATTTTTAGAGGATTAAAATGTCCTTGATTCAGCACATCCTTACAGTTTCATCTGTTATTTCGAACCAAAGTGTCAAAATGTAATTACAAGTTAGTCCATAAAAACGTATTTAAAACTCCAAGACTATCTTTTGATGCTATACATGCCAAAAAAATATATCTTATTAAAGGGACTAAGGGAGCATAACCTTTACAAAATGGCCAAATATTATGAATCCAAGATAAAAAGTTTTCTATTGTTAAGTCATAAAAGTATGGCACCAAAAATAATACCACTGTATTCCATAGACTAGTATTGATCTCAGTGTAATGCGAAAGCATACCAATTAAATATTTTGGGTATTGATAGCATCAATTTGTATTGTGATTGATTCCTCAACCCCAGAAGCTCCTAAGTGATTTACTGAGCACTGTTTTCCTCACGTTATGCAGCCAGTGGCTACATAGTTATTCTTGTAGTTGATACATAATTTTGTATTCATCAACCAATTATTAAATTTGTCGTAAGAAGTCTTTCTCTGTTCATCATTAGTCACAGGTGAAGCAGCAGTTACTAAGTAACAGAATCCAGCTGGAAGAGTTTGGTGGAGATGTTCAGGCTGTGGCGATATCAGCCCTGAAGGTGAGATCTGTAGCCACTGAGGCAGTGCTATATAGTTAGGTGGAGATATCCATCCTGAATGTGAGATCTGTAGCCACTGGAGCAGTGCTGTATAGCTTGGTGGAGGTATCAGCCCTGAAGGTGAGATCTATAGCCACTGGAGCAATGTTAAATAGTTAGGTGGAGATATCAGCCCAGAAGGTTAGATCTGTAGCCACTGGTTAACAGCAATAGTTTCCACATATATGGCATCTCCAATTTCTTAGATCTGTGTTTTCAACCTCCATATGATATGACTCCTGTAGGGAGACAATCTTGACAGCTTGCTGGAAGCTATCATCACTCTGGCTGAGGTACATGACCTTAGGGCTGAGAGGACTGGCGATGTTGAGGGTGTGGTCATTGAGTCAAGAACTGACAGGGGTAGAGGGTAAGTTACAATAAATTTATCAGTATAGCAGGGGGATTTAGGCTGCGCTGCCACTCTTTCATTTGCACAACTTGACAAGAATATTAAATGCAAAACATTCATAAGGTATTTTCATTCAAATATTTATACCGTCCTATTTTCAATAATATATCTTGGGATTGCCAGAAATCACTTTAAGTCTTTTCCACACCCTAGCTCCCACAATGTCTAGTTCCAGCTCTATGTTCCGTGTGTCTGTGTTGACAACCAAGATTCCCTCAAGAGGTTTTTTGGGAAACTATGTTTCAATTACGGTATTGTTTTAATGAAACTATAAAAGTTTTAGAGATAAGAGTCCATTGTTTCTGTGAATCTGATTCATGTGTCAATCAGTTTCAAAATTATGAATCAGTAGATCAAACTCCAAAATTTCTACCTCTGCAATTGGGTCATACACGATTGAAGTGTTGCAGAACATTTTTTAAACATTAGAAACTTCACAGTGAGTCAAGTCATATTGTCCAAACCATAACCATTTTAAATACTAAAACTTTCAACCTAATCTAATTCTAAACTCTAACCCTTTTTCGTTGTTGCTGGACTTGATCACTCATTTGACTTGTAAAACAGTTGGCCTCAATTTGTTTAATTAATTAATAATTAAATCAATTAAATAATACTGTTGAGTGTTGTGAATGCTATGTGCAGTATCTGCCAGCAGGGTAGCTTTAATATTAATAGAGTTAGTCTGTTTCCATGGTTGTACATAGGAGAAGGGAAGAAGAAGTTATCTTGCGACAACCCTAGAAAAAAGGTTTCCATTAAGTTTTAAAAAATTCTGCTCCAAAAACACAGAGATGCTTTTCGTCGCTTAAAAATTTGTTGTTGCTTTCCTATATAATATAGGTGTACTTACACAAAACTAATATGTTTGGCTGCCCTGCAAGCATTTACAAATTTTACCTTGTAAATTGGTAAATACATGGATCCATTACAATCTTTAGTTAGATGATTAATGATCTGGTGGTATTTAAAGTAGCTTCGGAATATCTATTCCAGGCCTCTTGCTACAGCACTGGTGCAGAGGGGAACTCTCCGAAGAGGCAGTGTGATTGTTGCTGGAACTGCCTATGCAAAGGTTTGGACACTCATATGTTTAGTAGCTCTGTAAATACAAATTATAGTTCAGTTAATGTTGAACTATTTTACTTTTAATGTTTGCTATTGACATTTCAGTTATGTCTGACATTTATATGTAAGAAATATAACAGACTTTTCTCTTCTTATTATATTGTTCAAATTTAATTTCTGGTGGTTTCTTGTGGAATTCAAAGGTGCGGCAAATGTTTGATGATAAAGGCAAGGTTGTGAGTGAAGCTGGGCCCTCCACTGCAGTTGAAGTTCTTGGGTGGAGGGAAATCCCCCTTGCTGGTGACATCATGCTTCAGGTTGACTCAGAGGTAAATCCATTGTGCTGACAGCTCTTATAATTAATGTACTTTAAACTTACAGGTACAGAAACATAAACTTCAGGATCAGATCAGAAATTCTCACTTTTGTACCTCAAATTGAGGAGAAAACAGCATTTAGCTGTTGCAATATGCAAAATAGTTAGAAAAAACCATTGTGAAGTTGTCAGTATTTATTGGTAAGTTTCTAGCAAAACCTTTAGATTAATTTGCAGTGAACATACAAATTATGTGACTTTTAACATCATCTGTGATGTCACTAAATTAGTGTCAATGAAAAGATGTGTTAACAAACAAGAAACAATTGTATAAATTATACCAAAGCTTTTGACAATAATTGGTCAAGCAGCAAAAATTCACAGCCAAAAAGATCGAGGGAGGGTAATCCCCCTCAAGTTTCTAGGGTTACACCAACTGCTTAAATTAATTTTAAATGAAAAATTGGTATGTTTTTCCATGTTCATGTTAAAATTATTTCATCAAAGTATTTAAAGCAAGTTGCACATGTAACTTTAGCCTTCTCATCCAAATTTCAAATTTGTCTTCAGCAACAAGCTCATGAAATAGTTTCTTACCGCAAAGCAAGCGTAAGACACCAGCGACTTCACTCCCTCTCGGGTGAGGTAACTCCCATTCCGGTATCCTCTGAACAAGGCAAAGGCAAGCCCCGTATCTCTGTGAAAGAATACGACACCTCCAGCAAGTTAGATGTTGTTGTGAAAGGTAACTACACTGTAGAGTTAACAAGATAATGGCAAACTGTTGGCAAGTCTTGCAGCTGAGAGCTCTTAAGTTAGTCAATCAAAGAACTTCACACATACAGTAAATCAACCCCAGCCACATGCAGTCCAACAAGTTCAAGTGGAAATCAGGCAAAACATCTATTGTTATAGTGGCCATCAATTAGGTTGTACCTGATAATAACTTTTTTAAGTTCATTTGTTTCACAGTCAGATAATCACATACACTTGTAGTCAGCTTTACATGTGTTCTGTCACACATTCCCATGCAATCAACTGCCTTTGATATCTAGTTTTCTTTCTATCTCAGTCTGCTCAGGACTACTCCATGGAATTCATCTCCAACTGAAAACTCAAATGTAAACTCAGATGTGGCTCTTGAACAAGGCATTCCCTTGGCCTTTTTAAAATATTTTAATCATTTTTAGCTATTGAATTCTTAACACTTTTTTCACTGTTTTAATCATAAACTAAGTTTTTTTTTGGTTTCATTTCTAATTTTAAATATTGTAACTTAAATAGTAAAGTATTGTGAATCTTGTTAAAAACAACAACACATAAATTTATATGTTGTGATGCGAGTCCTTTGTCAAAGTATTTATCACTTTGTATATTGTGATTAATCATTAATAGGAGACGTCAATGGATCTGTCGAGGCTGTGTTAGATGCACTGGAGACCTACAAGTCACAGCAGATTAAACTCAGTGTGCTGCATTCTGGAGTTGGACCAGTTTCAGAAAATGATGTGAAAATGGCAGCACCATTTAAAGGTATGTTCACTTGGTAACCTTTTTGACATTCCGGCATAGCTTTCAGTTTGAATTCATTTGTTTTTTATCCCAGAGGTTTGGTGTACAGTGTATAGTGGGCATTTCCAGCATCGGCACTTTATCAGTCGAGAACAGACTGTGCACTTATGAAGGGCTAACGCTCAATACATGAGCAACATGTATATACTGGTCATACCTCTGCCAAATACCATATACTGCCTGTATATGTTGATAAAGAACCAATAATCTACAGCTTACTTGTCAATGCATAAAAAACAGGGGTTTTTTTCAAAAATTTCTAGAGCTTTCAGTTAGTTTCAAGAATTTTTTAAGTATAAAAGGTGCATATTTCCTTAATTTTTAAAAATGGTTTACAGCTATAGCAAGACAATATTAATAAGGCTATGGAACCGGTAATTGGTTGTTTTTGAAAACCATTTAACAGGTGTCAATCCCAATCCGCCAAGTCGATCCCAATCCGTCCTAAAATTTTTCTGTTTTTAATAAACTTGAAATG
>JAOBRG010364571.1:0-26972 GCA_027574985.1 Umimayanthus nakama | reverse complement strand
GGCGCCGGATTTCGTCATCATGATCTTCAAACCAGTCCTGATTCCTGTGCCTTTTCTTTTCAAAGGTTTGCTTGGTGGCATTTTGAAGCACGTTTCTCAGATCTTCCCAGGAGCCTTCACTGATGTTTTGAAGTTCATCATCCAGGAGCCTCTCCAGCCTCTCTTTCCTCTCAGTACTCATTGTGGTGTCTAGTTTCGATGGTGGCTTCTTCCTTTTCCTTTTCCTTCCGACCACGATTGAACATTTGCATGTAAGAAGTTTGTGATCTGTGAAGCAGTCTGCTGCTGGATTGACCTTGGTCACGTTGATGATTCTCGCAGCTTCTTTGTTCGCGAGGACATGGTCTAGTTGATGCCAATGCCTAGAACGCATGTGCTGCCAGGTATTCTTGAGATGGTTCTTCAATTGAAACATAGTACCCATTACTGAAAGCTGGAAACGCGTACAGAACTCGAGCAGCATTAGACTGATGGAGTTCATTTTCCCTACTCCGTGCTTTCCCTTGACAGCCGGCCAGGCCTGCCAGTCTCTTCCAATGCGGGCAATGAAGTCTCCAAGAACAATTGTTATATCTCCTCTGGCCTTGACTAGGCACTCACCAAGTTTCTCATAGAAACTCTCCTTCTCAACTGGTGGCCGCTGCATAGTGGGTGCACAGACACTGATCAAGGTGAGATGAGAGTCGCCATTAAGAGGTACACGGGCAGTCATAATCCTCTCATTAACCAGGACTGGAATTATGTGGCTGAGTTTGTTTGAAATCGCAAATCCAACACCTGCTGTTCTATCTACGCCGCCACTCCAAAATATAGTGTGGCTTCTCTCCATAACATTGCCAGTGCCTGGGCGTCTAACTTCACTTCGCACATATAACACATATTATGTTTTAAATCAAAGCTAAATTTGTTAAAAAAAATTGCAATACCGTAAATGATCTAATGAAATCAGTGTTCAATCTTCTAACTGGTCCTCTATAAACTAACTAATTCCTGGCTAGATGCATGGAAAAATATGGAAATCGATGTTCAATGGTCTAACTGGTTCTCTAAACCAACATGGCAATATTGCCAATTGCGTTGAGTTTTGATCAACAGTAGTCATTACAAGGTAGAAATAGAACAACCGAGTGAAGCAGGTTTAGGTGCGGATCACATTATGACTTAATGTGTGTACTGATTTCACGTGCTGTGATTGGTCAATTCAAGGTCCGTAAGTAGCCGTATGGACCGCTAGCTCTTTTAAAAACCAGAATAATCAACAAAGCCATGTAATAAACATCTTATTAGCCTTGTTTGCTCAGTCCGTACGGCAAGTTATGGATCCTTGTTTTTTCCTTCCTTATTTTCATGGCCCACGTGCTTCGCGCTTTGGCCGTAAAAGGAAGGAAAAAACTCGGTCTATAACTTGCCGTATGGACCTCGCACTCGGCTAATAAGAGGTATATATTATTTCAAATAATTGATTTTGCTTAGTGTCTGTACATGTATATGTATCATACAGATGTACATGTAGTGTTGGCCTGTACCTGTTAAAATGTCAACTAGAATAATATAGCACGGAAATGCTGTAATCCTGGGTTGATAACCTTGTTTGCTTTAAAAGAAGATTTCTTTGTCAAACTATATGGCCTTGATGTACATATGTGCAAGGAAGTGTACACTGTAGTCTAAGAAATCAGCAATTTTGCACAAAATACATTAATTACTGCAGTACTTTTATTTAAAGTTACAAAAAACTGTTAGAGCCTGAAAATCACAGCTGTGCTAAAAGCCCTTGTGTTGTATAACTCGCCCGAAATTACGTTTTAAATCAAAGCTAAATTTGTTAAAAAATTGCAAAATCATAAATGATCTAATGAAATCAATGTTCTAACTGGTTGTCTAATTTAAACTACCTTCTTTGTTCACAGCTTTTGTTTTCTTTTAGTTTTCTTCTCCCTGAGATCAAACAAGGGCATTTACCATCACCTGGTCCCAAGACACTGCTAGCCTTTTCTGTGCCTGCTTTCCTGTACTGTGTAAATAACAATCTAGTTGTCCACATACAGCTGTATCTGGACCCAGCAAGCTTCCAGGTGAGGGATATTTTCAGGGATTGGCTGCCTAAGCTGCTCCATAATTTATTGAGCCTGGGGGGGACTCCCATATAAAAATGGCGGGGATGTTTGTCGTACCTCTTAGGGGTTAAAATCCTGGGTTTTGGTACCGCTTACATGTAGGGTGTTCAAAGAAAAAAAACTGACATTTGCATAAAACACGGTACCTTTTAGGGGTGCCACGAATTGAGTGATACTTCATATAAACATCGGAATTAACTACATGTAGTTGATGATAGTTGTGATTGGTACCTTTTAGGGGTAAAACCCAGCTTAAGCCACTTCTAGATTGGTACCTTTTAGGGGTTCAATTGAAATTTTCCGACAAGCATCCTCACCTTTTTTATATGGGAGTCCCCCCCCCCCCGGGGTTATTGAGTAAAGAAACATTATTAGGTTAGTGTACTAACTATCAACACATCAAAGGACCTGATTTAATGTCTTGCGTCCATTGCATTTTGTGGTACAGTGTGTTTTCGGGTTCATCAAGTTAATTGAAAAAATAAAAATAACTTGGTGCGGTCCAATATTAAAAATTGCCTATGAGTGAAGTGAGACGGAATCCTGTATTTGGTGCAGCACCGTTACTTTGCCCCATGATATTTATTTGAAACACCAATGGGGAAGCTGTGCACACATATCGATTTGCTTCATGAGGGGACCCCCCCCCACACACACACACCCCCCCTAGAAATAACGGACAATTTATCAATACATGTAGTTCTATTTGAAACAAACAATTTAATGTGTGCCTTTATATTAAAATATCAAATATTTGTCATTTCACTGATGCATAATCAATGAAACATTCGCTGTGCACAGAGTTCATTCAACCAGACTATCAAATTCTTACTGGTTGATCAAATTGAGAAATAAATTTTGGGTATGTCAGGAACATTTTCCCCTTTCCCTTTCAACAGCCTTTGCTTGATTATGATCCAAAATTACATGTATCTCTGTTCCTTTGAACCTAAATTATTTATCGGATTGTTTACTGAAATGTAGTGTTTAAAGAGACCTGGAAACCCAAGGACATTTCCATAGCTATGGGTACAAAGTTACAGACTGATGAGAATATTACGGGTGCTCAAAACTTTTCGATTTAGAACACGACTTTTGGAACACAAGTCGCCTACTTTACCCATCATTCTGACGTCATGTTTGACCTAATTATTTATGGCACAAGTAGGGCCTTCAGAGTATGAAGTGCCTGTGTTGTTGGAGACATTTAGTCTGAAGAACTCTGTGTACATGTACTAGAAAAGAAGAAAAATTATTTTTAATAGAAATTTTTATTTCTTGTATCTTTTTGTATTCCAACCCGCAGGTTCTCAGCAATTTGAAGATTGTTACAACAGCAGTGCTGTACAAACTCTTTATCAAAAGGTAATCCTTTTTTTATGCACCGGTGATATAACATCACACAAGAAGTGCAAGTCAGCAAACTGATATTGGAACATGTTGTTCTGTTCAAAGTAAAATTCCAAGTACATGTTAGTTTATACTCTAAGTACACTTTCCTTAAAGCACACTTAAGGTTCACCATTAACTTAGTAATATTGACTTAAACTCGAGGTTCCGGCATAAAAAGAGTTGCATCCGGGGCTTTACACTTTCCGTTGTCGTTCAGCCGTCGTCAAGTCAACAGCTCATTCATTGTGGAGTGAAATATCCGATTTTATGCTTCATGGATTTCTTGCTTGATGCTCACAGCGCAAAATTCAAAATGAAATATCTAAGTTCTGAGTTTCATTACCTTCTTGTTAGCTTTCGCTAGTGAGGGTGCAAGAAAACTAATAATATAAAGGTTAACATTTATAAAAATATAATGACAATAAAATTGCCTTGTGCGGTACTGTAATGCGCTTGCAAGTGAATGTAAAATGTCGGAGTTGGAGCTGTCAAGATAGCCAAAAGATAGAAAACAACACTAGCAGTCATCACCCAACCACACCATCTTTGCAGTTTGTATTCATTTCTTACAATATGAAACCGCGCTCCTTTAGAATCCATGTGTTTAGAACAAGAAGACTCATACACACGCCAAGTTTGTTGAGGTTGCAGTGTTGGAATTTTAGTATAAAAGGAGAGGTTTGGCTTTTTGCACCTCGTGTTTAAGAAAAATCCCGTTCGCACTCGGAAAAGTACTTATCACTTTGTCTGAGAGTAGCAGCAATTTTTGCCACTCACACTCCTTAAATTCTTAAATAATATTCCCTGGGATAGCTTCCGCTATAATTATTAACTGTTGGCGGTCGGCAAGTTTAAAGTCGCTGCAGACCGTTCAGTACGCTGATGTCTTGGATGCAGAGTACTGTGGAGGACTTAAATCCTTTGACATCAGAGGCAGAATCAACAGAACTTGGTTCTAACAGTTCTAGGGAAGAATGCTCTTCAAGTGCACTGACAGTCTCTGGCGTGAACCGGCCATATAGTTCTGTACAGAAAAATGTACAAATGCAAAAAACTTTGAAGCAAAGGGACACTTATATATAGGTGATCGTGGCAGTAAAAATAACCAATCATGGAACACGTGCACTAGAATAGGTGATCTATTGACAGGCTTACTCTCTGTTTTAGTATTCAGCGTGTTTGGAAATCTTTGAAGGTGCCGCAAACCATGTGAAATATGAAGCTTTGTGTGCTCTTTTTACCATTAAAGCGCCATGTTTAATTCGTTTGATCTACTGAGTACGGATCACGAAGAATAACTTATCAAAACTGCGCTCCATGTATAATAAATTTCCCAATCGAATGTCACGGGAAACCTTCCGCGCGACCCTCTGATTTGTACATGACGAGTTATGTTTTGGCGTACCAAAGTTCCACACAAAAAAAATGGAAGTCAAAAACGTAAACCAAAAATAAAAGTGTTTATTACACATTGGGATTCTTTATTATTCCGTTACTCTACGACTTTCTAAATTTATGATGTGGCATAACTGAAAGTTTGATTCAGATTTTGCTTGCAGGAGAAATTAGCAATCAAACAAAGCGAAAATGACATTTGGTTTCAAAATGGCTGAGCGTGGCATTAGCATTGGAACTAAGTGGTTTGGGCCTTGAATGGTGCGAATTGTATTTATTATTCTTGAACCAATTTCCATAGAGAGACTTCGCAAAGCTTCACACCGAGTCCCAGTTGTGACGTCAGCGTTTTTAGCCCATTTTTCTATTGCTCAAGGTTTGAATTTTTTTCATATACAGTATCTTCCTAGTTTTATGCCAAAATAGGTGGTAAACTTTCCGTGTTCAAGTCTTAAAAAGGTCTCAAATTTTCCAAATTGCTAGCTGCAGGAACCTTGTAAATAAAGTAGCTAGTTTTGGCTTTCCATTCTTCATTTTTTTAAACCTTGTTAAATGTATACGGTTAAATATCTTGCTGTTAGGCTGCGGAGTGTACACTTATCATGTTTTTAGTAAGAATTACCATGCATTTCTAACCATGGAAATTCCTTCTTGAAGGCTTATACCCGGGAAGCAGTGGGTGGCACTTGGGCTTATAACCATTGGAGGATTCACTAATAGGTTGGTGAGCAGATGTTTGTATTTTACCAGAATCTCATAAGACTTCTGATTTACCTCATCGACACAAATATTTTACTCGAAAATAGTTCATTCGTCGAATTCCTTTAAAACTACATCCGGCATCCAGAATGTAAATGTAGTGGGATAATTTACATATATCCTCACTACCGCGTACAGACACCTGTATAAGCCGAATTGTTAATGTGGAAATGGGCCTAAAAAGTCAACCACGATTTGCACACGAGAGACTCGGTTTGTTATCCTTCGAGATTTGTCTTGTACTTCGGACTTCATCAAGGATTTGCACTGATTTTCTTCAATATTGAAGGGGTTATTTATAATCTCTTAAACGTGATCAACATTGATGATCAAAGTTATATAAAATCCGGAAGGTCACTGCAGACCGGGAATTAGTAAAGGCTTTGTCAGTTAGGAAACGAAAGTACTGTAATATGTGGGTGTATAAACGAAGAAAGAGCAGACTTTCCTGCTTTCAATCGTTTCAAACCACACAAGACGGATTCTTTAGGAGTCACCAAATAATATGAAACGAATTGCCAATTACTTTTAATCTATAACAGTTAATTTTATTGTTAGTTAATTCTGCTTTATTAATGATCGACTCAAACAGTAGTTTTTCGTTATTAAGGACATTGATTTGAGAAGATTTTCATATATAAGATTGTGAGTTAAAGGTTTTTGACAACTGTATAGATAATCTCTGGAAGTTTCTGAATACAGTATTTTCCAAAAATGTTGAAAATTGTCAAAAACTTTCTGAAAACTTTCGACATTTTCCGAAAGTTTCCGATGAACTTTGTGTTTTTGTCTGTCTAGTGAAAAGAGAGCTGTATTCTTTTGTAGTACAACATCCCGTTTGATTGAAAATTTACTTTAGTTATGATCGTTTTGAAATGAAGTTGTTTGAAGGAAGACACCTGTAGAGACTGCGAGCAGTCTCTTTCTGTTCCTCATAATCAGGTGAGGAAACACAAAGGCGAAGTCAGTGGCGAGCAAGTCGGCAAAATACTGCTAGCCAGAAAGATTGCCGGCTCTCGTCTACTCGCTCGCCACTCTGCCGCTCGATTTTTGTGTTTCCTCGACTGATTCTGAATAAGAGAAAGAGACTTCTCGCAGTCTACAAGACATAGTGTTCAGTTACCAGCGCATGTACACATGCAATAGATATGCACCCCACTGAAGGCTTAATTTTATTTTAATTTTAACGTTGTATTTTCTCAAAGCTATGCTGGAATTATCAATGGTCACAGCAGCGAAGAAATCCGAGAGAGTAAGGATCATACAAGTCAACTGCCACGCCAAATTTTTGTTACGTTTATTGGAGTTTTTCTTATGCTGATTTACTGCACAATATCAGGACTTGCTGGTGTATATACAGGTACTGTACTGTATCTCAAATGATTTGGTTTAGCTGGTTGTTATTAGGGAGTTAATCACTTGTAATCGTCAAAGTTTTCAAGAAACTTTATTTACAGTGCATGCTTCCTTCGTTCATGATATTTAATATCGAGTTCGGTCTTTCTTCCCAGTGTAATGTTTCTTATTTGCCTGTTTGTGTTTCCTGTTTATTTTGCTTGCAATGCAAATTTTTTGGTGGAATAGCACAGTACGGTTCTTAAAATTCCTTTCTATTCCTTTCCTACTGCATTACTTTTTCTCTCCTTATTCCATGTTTTTGTAGCTTATTTTAAAACCTTTTTCAACTATTACTTATAAATGCAGTGAACAAGGATCAGTTTAAAAAATGATAACCCGTAGCTCCTTTCGGTTAAGTTGTGCACCAATGCGTGAGACAAACATTTTTGAAATAGCTGTGTAAGCTTTGATGGTAACGTTTCTAATATTATTTGTTTCCACAATTAAGAGAATACACCAAATTCAACAAGAGTTTCTTTTCAGAACATAAAACACGGAACATAGGCGCAATCTCCACGTGAAGCTAAAGCCGGGGACACACGAGGCGGTTTTATTCGCCGACCGCAGCGAATTTTTTCGCCTGCGAAATTCGCAAGCGAATTTCGTCAGTAATCGCTCGTATCTGACATGCTAGATACCAGCGATTTTATACGCCAGTCGCAGCGATCAGCGAAATTGGCTATCGCAGTAGGTGACAGACCTGGCGAATTTCGCCAATCGCTTCGATCGGCGTAAAAAATCGCCTCGTGTGTCCCTGGCTTAAGAGAAAATATTGATAGATGGACTATGAACAATAACTGTTAACGAGCACGCCGTTGTTCTCACACGGTTTCTTAGCATATCGATAAGATTCATTTTTTATAGTTTTACAAAGTAAAATTTCTTGAATGAGATGTGTATTGAAACCAAAATATACAATGTAAAAATTGGGTTAAATGGTATCAGCATGTGTTGCGTTAACGGAAGTCCCTTGCACTGTGTGAAAAAGGAAAATACAGTTCGAAACAAACTCAGAGATAGTATTATGTATCATCAAAATAATTATAATGAGTGTGTGTGTATTTAAAATAAGCGCATGAAAAAGGTTCGAAAAAGATAACTACATGTATAGTTGTAGTCATCTTCAACAAACGAAAGCAGCTATTTCTTTTTAATCTCGCAAGTGATACACTATTCCTTATTTCAAGGATAAAATTGTTCGAAACTGCTGCGGATGCATAACTATGAGAGAAAAGTTGCAGTCATATGTAGTTTTTTTTAGTTTTTTTTTAACAGTATCAAATAAAGGTCTGTTTTTGTTTTTCTTTCAGAATATATCTTGAAAAGACAATACAAGGTATGTTACAAGCATTTACCCTTTCGCGTTGCATGTACTTAAAAATGTGAAATGAATTAGGTTGCACTTTGAATGTATTGGTCACGGTGTGTGAGGTTAGCGCAGTTGGTTAGATCTCTGACTGCCAACCAGGAGGTCCCGGGTTCAATCCCCGGCCTGGTCGAGGGTTGAACTTTGGGTGACCTTCTTTCGCCACACCGTCCGTGGACAGGGACGTTAAGCCGCTGGTCTAGTCTCTCAACGTTCCATCGGGGGACTTAAAAGAACCCACACACTTGTCGATAGGAGTAGGCTAATGCCGGTGTTGTGGTCAGTGATGAGGGCCACATGGGAGAGTACGTCGTATAGATGTAAATGTGTTACCCTCAATAAATAAATGGTCTTTAACCGTTTCTTGCCTGTCTCTCGAGCTCCCTCGACGGCTTTGTTCTTTATAATTACTCCGTTTTTGCCTCGCCTCCAGTTTTTCCTGCTTTGTTCTACAGGAGCAACTGTTTGGTGTCAGTTTTAAGGCTTTCCAAGTAAATGGCCAATCCAACCCACTTCGTCCTGTTGCGTTCTTTCCCATAGTTCTTCGTTTCTGAGTTTCCCTGGCAACTTTATCGCAAGGATAGTTCTTAACATCTTAAATATTCTAACTCGGTTGCATGCCCCTGTACGTTTGTCTTTTGCAGTTACACTTTTGCTCGGCTTCTGACTTGTCTTAGCTGACTAACAATCCTACTGTTGCTGATATTTCGATCATGCAAAAACTTTTGTGTTTTATCTGTTGGTATGTGTATTACCATAAGGTCTTCTAATTGCAGCCTGAGTGTCTACTGTAGACCTAGTTATGGCTTTTCCTTGTTGCTTCTCTTATTCCAATCCACTGCCAAATGGAATAATAAAGGTGATAGAAACCTGTCTGACTTCATTGTAATTGTAACGGGTCCTAATAAGATACCATTATATATGACTTGGCAGATGGAGAGTCGATAAGTGTTGTTGTTGATGTTAATAAATGTTTCTGGAACACTATAAGATCTCACACTTTTTTATTTGATTTGACACTGAGTGATGGTTGCGTGTACGAAAAAATAACAAACTTAGTTTCTTCCTCGTTGTTTTTCTTCATCATGGCTGACTTTCGCTGTTCAGATTGATATCCGAACAGCTATATCAGTCATTTTTATGGGTCACTGTGTGGATTTTAGATTGGTGATAAAAAGATTCTGTAACATGGAGACTATTATTATGTTCTAATAGTTACCCTTCATGTGTTGCTTGCAGCTGTCGTTGCATTTACAGAACACAATGCTTTACATTTTTGGTGTCTTCTTCAACTTTTGGGCTTACATGCTGGAGAACGTGCCGGGGGACCCTCACTCGACACATGGTATGTCTATTGAGGATTAGTTTTTGGTAACCACACAAATCTTAGTCTTTTTTACCAACTACGTTAATTATCAACATCAGTTTCCACTCATGCTTCAAGAAAATCACCGCACCACCATATCACTTCTTAAGAAGTAGAAGCAGCTAAGCAGTAATGTCCTCATTTACTCGTACTCGTTCTTCCCTAGAAGTGTTAGAAACCGAAACTGTATACCAACTTCGTTTGTTTTTGCTTCTGACTTAAAGAAATTTAATCCTCGGCCATCCTTTGCATGTTTGACATCAGAGTGCCATGCCATCTGTGGTGACTTGGGATTATTATTTTAGAATTTAAGTATCCTTTTTATTTCTCAGCTCCACCTCCCAGTTATACTCACGGCTCCTCACAGTTCAGGGAAGAGAGTGCGAAAACCATGCAAAAATGCAAACTGCAATTTCTGGTGCGTCCCAGAGATAGTCAATCACTCCAATCAGAACAAGATACAGTGATTTTCCGTTTTTAAACAAGCAGTCTACATGTATAAAAAACTTGGTTATCTTTATGCATTCTTTCGTTCAAATCACAGCTGAAATATTTTTTTAGTCTTCTCCTCATTTCACTGAAAATGGTTGATACCAAATCTCTCCACCCACATATCAGTGTTTTCTCCTGGTTTGAATTTTACATTTGACCAATGAAAGCACGGAAAACTTTCAGTTCTAAGCTGGAACAAGGGTCTAGAACATGGTGTCGCCTATTGCTTGTTTGAGCAAGAACAGAACAAAAGATTTCAATTTATATGGGACTCACAAAAAATCCGTGCTACGATCGAAGAGTTCAGGGTCTCAAAGCCGGTAAAATTTATAGTGCGAGGTTTAAAAGACGTTCATGAGGGCGGGACCTTCACATGTAGTTAAATTAAAAATCGTTCGATATTATTATGTATGGTAAAATAGACTGCTAGGGGTAACTTTCACGCTAAGCTGTTTCCGCAGATAGGGAGGGAGTGTATACTAATCACTTTTAACCTGAGGACTGCTAGGAATGTGAAGTGTACGAGGATCGCAGAGAATTAAAGTCATTCCATCCAAATAGAACCTGCACTCAGATTTTGGTAAAACTTTGTCCATTACTAATTCAGTATGTGTAAACCCCAGCAAAGAAATAAAAAAGGGGGTTCCCACATCCCTTATAGAGTTACGGGGGGGCAGAAGTCCACCCCTCTGGGGCTATATTTTGGTTAATGAAATCAATGCGACGTACATGTAACTGTACTACCATACTTCGGAATGCCAAATCAAATGTTCAAAAAGCTGGAAACATACGAAAAGTGAAGTAATAAACAATCCTGGATATTGAGAACATTTTCTTTGGGTGTTTATGCAAAAACGAATTTATGGTACCAGAGTTTCTTTCGAGTCAAAAATGTTGCTTTAGTTACAAAATTCAGAGATTCAACCAACTCACGACAATACTTTTCAATTTTATCGTGTTTTCTAACACTTAGAGATATTGTGTAAAGTATCGCTAAAATGACGTTTTTGCTCTATTTTCGAGGTGAACCTCAGGCGAGTTTTCACGAAAGTTGGCTAAAATTGACCAAATTTCAATTTTCCGATTAATTTTACTAATTATGAATTTAACTGTATATTATTTGTCGAGGAACATTGAAATCTTTCGTAAGTCACAATTTTAACCTCATTCGCAGAAGAGCTGCGCACTGCAAAACGACATCTTTGCTAGGATCGGCTGACAATTTGCTTGAAATCCTGGCAACTCAGGTTGAACCATTATAACTGTATTCTAACTTTAATTCCTTATTTGTTCAACTATGAAATGAATTATACTGTAAGTCTTTGAACTGTTGACAGAAGAGAATGTGTTATTAAATGCTGCTTCTGATAACAGTTTCTGAAAAAGGGAGCGGTTTGACAGGATTCTTCTCAGGATACAGCCGTTTGACTGCTCTCATAATCGTAACACAGGTGAGAAATGCGTGCGAAGTACGTCTCAGCTTGATGTTCATATCAAAGCACGACTGAACATGAAACAGCTTGACAGGAGATAGTGCAGCATACTACAATACAGAACAACGTAACACATCTCACACCAAACACAATATGTATAACTCAACACAAAATCAATGACCATGCAGTGCAACACAGTGAATCATTCAGTTCCTCCATATATTATAGCATGACATCAGGGACCGCGGAGCCACTTTGAAAGTGGGGGGGGGGGGGGAGGGCTAAAAACACCTTTTCTTATTCCCCCTCTGTGGGCTCTGAACAAAGCAAGGCATACTGACGAAACATAGCACTACCTAACAGCTCCACAAGACGCCACAAATAATGCAAAGTGTACAATTAATGCGGATACATTGCAGACAACACGTGCACGACACAAAAAAATACAACACAGCATAACACAATACAACACAGCAAAACAAAATGCAACACATATTATAACACAAAACAACATGAAAGCATAACACGAAACTACACAATGCCACGCGACACAGCACAACGCCACACAGCACGACACCAAGCTTCACGACAGAACACGCAGCACACTGAAAAACAACACCACCACTCATCTAAACACCAAACTACACAACTAATACAGCATAACAACACAACACCATTGAATATTAAAAATAATTAGAACTTGACTGGCAACTTTTCGCGCACTTTTTATATGGCGCGATCTTAAAAGTCGCACGCCCGTGCATCAATCCAATCACGTGATCGCATTCAACCAATCAAAACGCTCAGAATAGTTTAGGAGAGTTCTGCATTTTATCATTTTTCGCTTAAAGTGGCAATGTTCTAAAAGAAATGGTCCATGCTTTAGCTGTGCATCTATCGAGTTATGGATGCACTTGAGAAGTTGGGAGAGCACTCGAGAAGCTAGAGAAGCACTCGGCTTCGTCTCGTGACACTCAAACGCTTCTCTTATGCTCTCCCAACTTCCCGCGTGCATCCATAACTCGATAGACGCACGCCAAGCATAGACCATTTCTTAATTAGTCCTGTTTCTCTTTCAGGCCGCCAATGGTCTCATCATGTCGGCTGTTATGAAGCACGCGAGTAACATAACAAGGCTACTCGTCATCGCCTGTGCCATGCTGGTCACGACAATTCTCTCCGTCCTCCTGCTGTCACTGCAACTCAACATTTACTTCCTGCTTGCGTTAATGCTGGTTGTCACAGCGCTTTGTCTTTACCACAGCTAGTAGCAACTCATGGTTCGCAGACTCCAGTTTGTGTTTAAGCTGGTTGTACATGCAACAGCTGTACCGCAGCTAAGAACAATTTTAGTTCCGCAGACTATTTTTTGTATTTCTGCTGGTTGTGACAGTGCTATGGCTTTGCCACAGCTAGTGGGATTTTCTTGCCCTGGCATTCTTCGTTTATGACGGCGCTAAGGCAACCTATGACTATCGGATTCCTGCTTGAATTTTTGCTGGTTGTGACAGTGCTGTGGCTTTGCAACAGCTTAGGACAGTTTCTGGCCGTTAGGCCCTTTTTTGCGTTTATGACAGCGCCGTGGCTTTGTCACAGCTTGGGACAACTTACGGCTGTTGGGATCCTGTTTGCGTTTCTGCTGGTTGTGACAAATCTGCTGCTTTGTCACAGCTTGGAACAGTTTGGTTGTTACAGCCCTAAGGCTTTGCTGCAACGTAGAGCACAGACTCCTGTGTGCATTTCTGCTGGTTGTAACAGTCTAAGGTCGCTTTCCATTTATCCGACCTGGCCGGTCCAACCAGTCAGTTCTTAAATGGAACGCACGAGTTCTCAGAACTGGTTCTGGCCAGAATGGCCCTGCTCATGGATCAGAGCCGCTCAGTTCCCCCGCTCCGGTCGGTAAAAGAGCGGGAACTCGTTGAGTTGTGGCGGGAAAAATGTGCGCGCGCGCCTTGCACCTTTCCATTTAAACTGGCCAGAACCAGTCCTTTTCGGCCGGCCAGAACGGACCAATGGAAAGCGACCTAAGGTTCAACCACAGCTTAGGGGCAAATTCTTGACCCATAGTTTTGTTGATTTTTTTGTATGTATTTAAACCCTCTGTCGAAGACTAAATCTGTCAAGGTTGACCTTTTGGAAGTTGGAGACTTTTCATTTTTTGACTAGATCAGACTTTCCATGGACCTTTTTTAGTGGGGGTTTTTAGAAATCCATTCTTTTTGTATATAACAATGACGAGTGTACGAAGTGCATTTTGTCAAATCGTTGTGGAGCTGCAAACACGACATATATGAACATGCGTATATTTTCCAAGTTTTTCGACATATTTTAGACTGATACGTTGAGTGTTGGCGTAATAGACTCTAGGAAAAAATAGTTGTCAATATAATTCGACTACCAAAACCTTGAAAATTTGAAAAATACAATGTATAAATTGTTATTAACTATAATTAAAGTTGTTCTTTTAATATTATTAATTTCATTAGTTTATTCATTTAAATAACGTTAAGAACAAGGACAGTAGTTATTATGAGCTATTTAAAAAGGAAATGGGAGAGAGTAGGGATCTTTGCTGGTATAGCGTCATGAACCATGACAAACGTCACGTGTAAATATGTCTGTATAAACTACCTTGCTACTTTTTATCAAGATAACAATTAATTTCCCAACTTTATCTTGATTTGAACCAATCCTCTCTTTTAAAGCGCCTGTGGTTAATTTTACTTTTATTTTTGTTTAGAAGCTTTATCCTGTTTACTGCGCCAGAACAAGAAAACAACAGTCGCGTGAGTCGTTGACAGTAAATTACTGTTCACTGAACTTGCAGTGTCTTGTTAAATGGTGTTAAACACCACTATGCTATGGAAAACGCTGATTGGCTAGTTTGGAATATGTGACAATTGGTTGAACACTCGGAACGTTATAAACCAACTCTGTAGCTTCGAAAATGTCTGAACATTTCTTACAGATAGTGTCGTCACGGGCAAGGTTTAGTGTACTGTCGAGTGTGAAGGGATCTGTACAAATACCCCAAAACACGTTAGTGCCAGAGTCAAGCTGAACGTTATGAGAAAAAACCGATCAAGGACAAGTGCTGCAAACCTCCAGTCACTCCTTTGTTCTTGTTCTCCAACTTTGACCTCTTTGGCAAGTCTTTCCATCTCCATGTTCTTGCCGTTGACATTTTGAGTAGTTTCCTGCGCATTCAACTTCATGGAAGGTGTGGTGCAGAGCC
Organism: Umimayanthus nakama; assembly: GCA_027574985.1. Lineage (NCBI taxonomy): Eukaryota > Metazoa > Cnidaria > Anthozoa > Zoantharia > Parazoanthidae > Umimayanthus > Umimayanthus nakama. The sequence goes on along the minus strand of JAOBRG010364571.1, from coordinate 12,019 downwards.
GTGTAGTAACCGTTTGGTTTGGAATCGCGGTATCAGTATTGGTTTTCCATGGCTTCATGTGCAGCAGTTTCGCCAACCAGTTATTGACGAGCAGGTCAATAACCGGATGTATCGGACCCCTACTGTGGTAGTTTTTGATAACGATACACGTGGCAGCCAGTGACAAGGCTATTTGCATCATGCCGGCCATGAAGAACTTGGAGGCGAGCGGTATGTCGGCTGACTTGGGCATGTTCTCAGTAACCATCAACATGAAAACGGACATTGCTAAGAGGACTGTGATCACGAAGCCGACTCTCTCCCCAGAGTCAGGGGGTAGGTAGAACGAACATAGGGATAGTAGCGCGATCATGGCGCACGGGATGACCAGATTGTAAAGATAAAACATCGCACGACGCCGCATGATGATAGTGAATGTAATGGTGGGGTATGGCTCGGGGCAGCAGTTGTAGAGGGTCACATCTCGCCTCCCAGGGGCACTCACCAGGTGCCACTCCCCATTCAAGGAAAACTTTTCTGTGTCCATTCCGAATGTCTGATGCAGCTGGATATCAATTTCTAGCCCGCTGTAGGTCCATGAGCCGAACTGCAAAGGGCAGTGCTGTTCGTCGAAAGGAAAATTACGAACGTTAATCGTGCATTCTGATTTTAGAATTGCAGGCGATAGCCATAAGATTTTGCCTGTGTGGCTCAGGATGACTTTGGTGTCTATCGTTTTATAGAGACTGCCCACTTTTTGGTCTGTGCCGGCTCTGTGTAAATAAAGAGGAATGACATGAAACTATCAGGAGGAATTTCGCATCTGTTCTGATTATATCTGTAAAAGCACAACAACTAGATTGTCGCACAAATCTTCATTTGTCGCTGCTTAAACAAAAACCAAAACGACTCAAGCATGCGTTCGTTTGAACTAAAGGCAACCTTTTACCTCTACTTTTAAACGTATCTGAGGCCTTTACTGCTCTGATCAGGTCAGGTAGATTATTTCAGAAAAGAAACTTGCTGACAGAAAAGGAAAATTTAAAACTTACGGATTATACAACAGAATATCTGGTGTCCAAACACGATTCGGATCAATGTTAACTGACTTTATATCACCAAACTTGGCTGGGTCCCAGGTCAGAAGCGAGTTCGTCCAGTACTGCAGAGCCAAAAACCTATACATAATTATCAAAGACACAATACAACCCAGGTGCTGGAAAGGAAATGGTTTTATTAATATATGATCTCAGTGGCTCCGGGCTTTTGTGACGTAACTAGTCACACAAATGAGACAAAAGGACATCAAGTGCACGCTTAGTTAGAAATACCAACACGAAAAAATGTTAGATTTGGACAAAAAGACAAAAGGTCCAAGTTTAGACGCGAATATACTAGCCAAACATGCGTTAAACTACGTTGTTGCCGTGGAAGCCGAACTCTCCCCCACTAAACAATGATAGTGGTTGGGAATGGGTTATCTGCTAAATTTTAGGAGAAGCCGTTAAACAAGGCAGGCTTGGTTGAACTTGGAAAAGTTAGATGTGTTTGAAATAGGTACTCATTTCTTTCCTTCCACTCCCCCCTCCCAAATAAAACCAGAGTTTAAATACTTCGTGTATGACACTCACCAGTCTTACCCATACGTTTGTGGTGATGAGCTGGTTCTTTTCATCCTGATAGGAAATAGGGAATTAAAATGAAGCCGTCACAAACTAACATTAATTTTTACGCAGGATGTTACTCCGTCCAAGGCTTTCAACATCCATTACCTCATTTTAGGTTTAACCAAACAGGTGGATAGCACTTTTCGCGCAGTCTGATTGGTTCTTCAGACACGGTTTATCCTAGGATATTCACCTCCAGACGAAATTTTCAAAATGGCGGCTCGTTTTGCCACCGTTACGAAAAGGGAAATTCGTCAAGTAAATAAAGAAGCTACTCCTGCAAACACAAAATCCACCTGTTTGGTTAATACTGAAACAACTATCCCCCCAGTGTCGGTGACTAGTAAAATATATTCACCTCGCCGCTTTGCGGCTCGGTAGAATATAATTTGGAATAATTTCCTTACTGGGGCGTACTTAATTATGCATGCAATATTTTACAAACTTTGGGTTAGGGTTATTTTCCCCAAATCTTGTAAGTATTGTATGCATAATTAAGTATGCCCCGGTACGGAAATGTTACCTATAATTTCACTATTCACCTCCACGTCGGGGGCCGGGGATAGTTGTTAAATATTCAAAAAAAATTTAAGATTACACTGATTAAAATTGATTGCATCATATCGTTTTGAGCGTCGCAGTTAGGTTATCTTAATTAACATTTAGTTCAATTACTTATTAATCAATTTATATCTACTACTTTCTTTTATTGCTATCCAAGATATGTCCAAGTTGTTGATTTTTAAAACAAGCTCCATAAAGTAAAGTAAAGTAACCTATAACTAGTAGTAACCATGTGAGTATTGAAATGCTGCCTGTGGTGTTTTTCATGGTAAAGTTTTAGGACATTTACACCACGACTCGCCAAAGTATTTCCCGCTGCTTGGGTATACTGCAGGTCCATGAAGTCCCGAAGTTCTTAGTAGTTTTGGAAATGAACTGTTATTTACTTTGAGAATTCTAAGCAAAGGACTTTTCATTTGCCTGTTAGTATCAACGATTTGCACAAACTACCTTAAAACCGATTGTATTTCTTGGTTGCAGGTACAATAAGCCGAGGTACATTTTGAATGCGTTCATAGATGATACGAGTTATAAACGCACGCCGACTAACTGCAAGTACAGTACGGCTATAGATACTTACAACTTGTATAATCTGTTTCAACATTAACCCCAACCTCACAGTCAAGGGATCCTCGTTGTTTACCACTGGACGAACGGCGGCACTGTAGTTACTAAACAAATAGTGGAGCAGATCGGGTTCGGAGTTGTTGACGGGAACCACGGTTCCTATTAGAAATCAAGATAAATATTTAATTTTCCCTCTATCCAACTATCTATCTATTTGGGGGAAAAAGCTACATTGTAAATAGGTGCAAAGAATAATAAACTTGCGAACTTGTAATAAACTTGTCTATCTATCCATCTATCTACCTATCCATCTATCTATCCATCCATCTATCTATCCATCTTTCTATCCATCTATCTATCTATCCATCCATCCATCTATCTATCCATCTATCTTTCCATCTATCTATCCGTCTATCTGATTACCTCTTCACTTATTTTGTTTGTCTGTTAGTTAGTTAGCTAGCTAGCTAGTTACTCGGTCGGTTGGTTAGTTAGTTATGCAGTGTGAAATCATGCTTCACTGCAATATAATACGTTGGAATGGGGTTAACCAGAGTTTCCTATTTGAAGCATTGATAAAGCCTTTTTAACCAAAATTTGTTGGCTGTTTTGGCCTGCACAAAAATAAGAAGAAAAATCTAGAAAAATACTGTTTAAAGAAGAAAAGACGTTTTTATGATTTATACCGATTTAAAATTCAAATAGTTTTATCAAATCCTATTTCAGTTTTATCATTTAGGTTCTTGTTCAGCTTAGTTTTAACAGCGGTACTCTAGTGGGCATTAGATAGGGCATAGATGACCCTTCTGGAAGGGTTATCCCTCCTCCATGTGAACAGGGCCTTAAATATACTTGCGATGTTGTACACGGCACCTAAATAACGACCCGGTAGGCTATACAAGTTAAGTCAGCTTGAAAATGATACATAGATTACAACTTATGATAAAACAATAACTCCCTTACCTGAAGAAAATGTAATGTAGAACCCAATTGCTATGAGAAATCCCACAAACAGCATACTGCAACTCCTCAGATTTAAGCCTAACTCAACCTGCTAATGAATTGGTTTCGACTTAAATCAACAGCAAGATTTAAAGATTTCACGCGTGCGTAGATACGTTTTGTAATGTGTGACAGCCAACGAGCTCGCCGATGTTTTGAAAAACATTGACAGAAACAAGTCTTCGATTCAAGTACAGTAACGATTTTTCGCTCGCGTAGCTCTTGGTAGTTTAAATTATCCCAAACAGTATTTATTATTCATAACTTATTTCATTCTTATGCAAACTAAGTTTAATTCTGTTTAACGGGTTCATTTAAGGAACATTTAATGTTTTCGTTGATTGTAATCTCTAGAACTACCATATTGAAAAAATGGAACAAAACTTCTAATTTTGAATTTTATACTCTTTTCTTTTAGAATATATTTTGTAACAACTTTGAGGCTGAAACTGGCCAAATTTAAAGGTATGTTTTATGAGGCTCAGATTTTGCTAAGAATATAAATGTAGGTGAAAAAAAACTGCATTACTGATTGTACTGATTCAAATGTATTGCAATTGCCCTCTAATCCCAATTGGCAAAGCCAACAAGAAATAAGAAAACAGATTCAGCCATGCAATTTATAAGCATAATGTATTTTATTAAATACCGAGCACTGGATATTTAAATTCCGGTAATCTGATTGGCTCTCTACTCACGGTATAAATCCTATATACTGCAATATGTCCAAATATGGAGGCTGAAAACTTTATCACGGAAAATCTCCCCTTAAAATGGCCGAAAACTCGACTCGCTAGAAAAAGAATTCGAGATATTTTTATCCAGTGTTTGGTATTTAATAAAACAATTGTTCCACTCACACTTGTTGGATATGAGCTCATGATAGCCGACTCGGTGCTTCGCACCTCGTCCGCTATCTAAAAGGTCATATCCAACGCGCGTTCATGGAATAATTGTTAAGTATGTCTATAGGTCTATTTGCTTTGAAACCGATTCGATACCATAGTCTTTAAAAACGGAAGTTCCATGTCACCGATATTCCCGAAGCTTAAGAATATTCGTAAAACTATTTTCAGCCTGAAATCGGCCATAAAATAAGAATATAAAGCCTCAGTCGGAAAAACAATATTCTGTAAAAAGAGTGTACTTAAAAACTATTTTCGTTACTTTCGTCTTAAATCAAGCTCCTTGCCGCGATAAATTAGTGGTTTACTACCAAGCAATAAGACCCAGCTTCACACAATTTGTTTTCGGCAACCAAATGTAATGATATCAACCTGCAGTGAACTGCGCTATGTGTTTTATTCAATTTTATTAGCCGTTTGCAATTTCCTTGCAGCCAAAATGTTTAAGCATCCGAAGTCTGTTTGTACGAAAATAGCAGTGTAAGATTATTTACTACATAATACCTGTTTTTCGTACATAAGTGCTTTGCCGACTCGTTTCATAGATTGCTGATAGGATTAGACAGGAAACGTTAACTTTTTGCTCATATTTTTAGCCCGCAAGCTGCTTCCAGTAACACCCGCAAGCGTGACCATAACAGCTTTAACTGAAACAACATAATTATCTTTCCTTATTTAATTATTAATCTTCAATGTCCACCTTCTAAGCTGTTGTAACTCTACATTTCGGTACATCCTATCTGTCTATCACTTCACAAATTTAATTTTTGAGTACTGAATAAAGGATATATTGTTCTCATTTGTCCTAGATGATATTGTGTGTGACGCATAAATTTGAACGCCGTAAAGATATCGAAAACCCCGTGCAATATGTAACAAAACTGAAAAGACTATTAGTCGACTGGAACTATTAACATATAAAAAGCTTTCCAGAACTTATTACGATTACATTTGGTATATTGCTAGTGTTACCTGCCCCGTAGTTATATATCATGTACAGAAAAATAGTTTATTATTGTTTTGTGGTATTTCACTCTTACAATGCTTGCGGTCGAGCGAGCACTGGTGGAATTGTTTAATTGTTTTTCCTTTCCTGCTTGTTAGTAGAATAAAAATGAAAAAATACAAGTAAACTATTGAAAGTCTTAACTGAAAATGTTTAGAGGGGTTTTAAACTGCGCGAAAATGTTAGTAAATTGATTGGAAAGTTCTCTTTGGAAACTGCACTTTTAGAGGCTTCTTGAAAAAGAAACAACCTAAATGGCCTCTGTTTTGAAAAGCCTGTCTCAGTGTGACGCGATGTGGTTTAACTGTAGCAAAACCTTAATTTTATCATAACTCACCGCGGACAGATACGTCAAAACACTGGAAATTCAGTTCAAATGTGCCATATTTTTGTCTTACTGTTATAAACTCTTTTAAGAAGTTTTGAATTGTATAGAGTCGTCCATTGTTTTCCTCATCAAGGAATGTTTCGAGGTAATTTAACACACAAGTCAGGTCTGTGAAGAAAAACGGTTGCGTAATTAAATCTTTGGGCGTCGTTTGTTTTCTTAACATGTTTTCTCTCTTGACCGATCATCGTTATGTAACATAGTTTCACAGTTTGATGGGAACACTTCGGTTTGTTTGCTACAATTAAATGTTTTATTGTAACTAAGCGAGCTTTTGCTACTTTTAGACAAAATACGGCAATTCCAGGTTGATATAATTCTCACTGTTGCGTGAACTCTACTCTCAAACGGTTTCAAACAGGAAAATCTTTAGTTTCGTTTTGTAACCTCTTAGAGCAAAACAATCCTATCTCTAGTATTTTTAATGTTAGTCACAAACGGACAACACTAGTTCAGTTGGTTTAGATTTTGTTTACAAATGATGTTTTGAAACCTTTTCTCTCCCACCACAGGAGCTATTGCAATTGCGTGCAGACTACTGCATGTAGTCAACCTTGTTGTACCAAATAACGATCAAATCATCAAAATTTGATTATTCGTAAAACTCATCCTTTGATATTGTAAACAGTTTTAGCATGGAAACCACCTGCCAAAACTGACTTTCATTGAAACATCTTTGTTTAATATGCCCTGATAGATGGCTATGTTAGAAGTGTTAATTTTAAAAAGGTCTGTGGTTTGTGATTTGCTAACGTTCATGCATGTAAAATCTAAATGACGGCAATGTATCATGTAAAGCAGATGCATCTGGCGAGTTCCTTTCAGTTTTCTAAATTTTTAATGACGGTAAAATAACTGAATGACACTGCATGGTATTACAGCATTTTGTCCCAAGTCAGTTGTTAGAAGAGGTGTTTTGAATTAGCAAAACATTTGACAATCTACCATGCAAGGACTTGCTGCTGGCGTATTTCTGCTGATCCTTTACGTAGCGAATATATCAGGTTTGTCAAGTGATTTGTAGTCATTTAATACTGAGTAAAAGCGTTGATTGGGCGTCCAACAGCGTTAGATTTATATCGTTTTTTTCTCAAAGAAATTCGGTTGTCAAGTTAAGTTAAGTCATATTATTGTGATTAGAAACACTACGACAAAAAAAATATTTTTATAAGTTACCATAAAGCCAGTTTTACTTCAGTACCATCGAACAACGTCTTACAGACTAGAATATCACAGCGCGATTAGAGAAAATAAAGTTTGAAGTCAAGCCTCAGACATCAGGTTTTTAAGTAAATCAAGTCAACTACCACCATCAATATTCCATTACAACATAACGACATGTTGTAGTACGATTGAGTTAATCACTTAATGTTATTTGTTTTGAAACTGCAAAGTCTCGAAAGAGAGTTTTTCCATAGTGAACAAAAGTAAAAGCAACAAAATATGGAAAAAAACTTGGTAAATTGGAGGAAATTGCCACGTCATATAGAACCTGATAAGTATGGGAACTACAAATTCCAGCTCCAAGCGCTTCTCTTTATTGGACCTAATTTTAATTTTAATGCTAAAAACTTCCTTGCCTTACATATTATCTTTCTCAGCTAGCTCTCTGTCCTAAAATTAGTCACTCATCAGTGTCCAGGGGGTTTTCCATTTAGCCTGATTATCTGGTTTATAGTTTGAAAACTCCCCTTGTGTCGAATGGAACGAGGTTTTCCAGTCGGCGGGAAGTCTGCAGTTTGATTAGTCAATAACTTTGCGTAAGCCTTGAGTGACGTGGATGACCTGCGTGTATGCTGAATGATTCGGCTGAAAACAAAATAACTCCAGAGTTGATTTAGGGGTGACATAGAAGCGATCTTGAGTCCTGATCTAAGCACCCATGCACTGCACTTGCAGCTAATCTTGTAAACAAACAAATTAAGCTAATTTAATTGACTAATTAAAACAAATGTGTGGAACAGTTGGCAATAACTTTTTAACTACAGTTTTCTACCTTTCAGTTTGCATATGGTCTCGTTCCCAGATCTCGTCTGGCGACGTCCTCCTGTTAACATAGTCGCAGTCATTACGAGTAAAAACGTTGTTTTGAAGTTTTCATAAAGCCGATTTACCTGTTCTTTGCACGATACTAACAGATGAGTCTTACCACAGTTAATAGCAATCTTCACCACAAAGAAAAAAAACCTATAATTGTTATAACAACGTACACTTGGGTGGCTTTTACGTGTCACAAAAACAAGTGAAGTTATTTTTTTACTCAATGCTTTGTAAAATTTGTTTTAAAGGGAATGAATGTGATTAATGTAACAGTAGAAATGTTTAATAATGATAAGTTAAAATAGTGGAAAATACGAAACTGCACAGATATTAGTTAAAAGGTCTAGAAAAATTAAGTTTAGCAAAGGCAGTTGGGTACGTATAGCTGTATGCAGAAATTAAGTTTGGTATTTATGAATTGTTGAAACATTAACCCTATTCAGTTTGTCGTCGAAAATTCTAGGTTCTCAACTGTCTGTAGGTGAGTTTCAATGTTTATGTTTTGCTTCATTAGCATAAGCCGCGAAGAGAAAGTAGTATTCTGATGGGGCTACAAAACTATAAGCTCTGAATATTGAAACAATGTTATAAAATTAGCTCGACAAAAAAGTTTGCGCTTGATTTCTCAAATCGCCTTTCCGTGATGCGGTATTCAAAATTCAGTATTTTAATAAAGATTGTATCAGATCTGCCGCCAGATTTTTGGAACCCGATTTAGCTCTGAAAATGCCACGGAAAAAGGAGTTTTTGTCTTTTCTAATCATTTCTTTCAAGTTCAGTTAATTTAGTAGATATTCTGTTTATTTTTAAACAAGTTTGTAACTATGCTAATTAGAAAGCGTAAACAATTAGCGTCAGGTAAAACTCGCCTATGTATGCGGATTTTTACTGTAGTCTAAAAACGTTCAGTTAAAGCTATTTGAGAGCCAAAGTGTTTTGTAGTCAGAGCTAAAGTTCTCTAACGTTGACTCAAAATCCAGGTCAGCTACCGCAAAGTGCTGAAGTTCGCTTAATGAACGATGTGCTTGGAGCGAACAGACAAGATGTTCGACCTGTGAAGAACGCCAATGAGACGGTTATGGTAACTGTAGACATGGTACTTACCCAGATTGTTGAGTTGGTAAGAAAAATTACTTTGCAGGAATAAATATTTTTCCGGTGTCTGTTACAGTGTAAGACATAGCATACGTGCATATCGGCATAATTTTGCTTACTTTACATCAAATGTACTCAGATACGCATAAAAATTATATTCTTAAACTTCTACGCTGAAGAACAAGGTCTATAACTACCAAAACTCTAATCTATTAAGATGTAAAGGGCTGAAGTTGAAACTATTGAAAAGCCTCGTCAAAATATGTGATTCTCAAGGATTGCCATTGAAATCGTTCAGAAGTATTCCAGTAGTTTCGGGTGATTGTGATAGAGTTACCCAAAAAAGTTCTTAAAAGTTGTGTTGACATTTTGAAGAGTACTTTTTTACCTGGCTGTAGGGCCGCTGTAGTGTTTCGAGTTACGATATATTGAGGTATAGTATAGTCTGGTGTTGTTTGTCGTTGAGTGATATTGCATTGTGTATCGTATGATATGGTGAGGTATCATTTGATATGATATAAGCTCGATATGGTGTGAACATGTCGCCCCATGTAAGGCAATCCATGGCGTTTTCGGATTCTGGATTCTACGCTTTGGATTCCGGATTCCAGCCCTTGGATTCCGGATTCCAGACCTTGGATTCTGGATTCCATGGTCTGGATTCCGGATTCTAAAGTGGCAAAAAAATATTGGATTCTGAATTCCATGGTCTGGATTCCGGATTCCATAGTGTGGATTCCGGATTCCAAAGCCAAAAAATTATTGGATTCTGGATTTCGGATTACCTTACATGGGGCGAAACATGGTTAATGCCATAATATGACATGAACATGATATGACATGACCTGACATGCACGATACGACATAACATCGTATGGCATGACGTGATATGATATAACATGGCTTTCACGAGAAGACCTGCCCCTGATAATATAATATTACATATTATTATAAACACAAGTCACTAGATAACGGCAACGGAGCTCTCTGATTGGCTCCTGTACAACTAGGATCTCAGCTCATATCCTATGTGTAGCGAAATTCAAGATGGCGGCAGGGTAGAAGTTGTGGCTTTACTCAAAAAACCACAGCAGAAAACACCAAAAAAGCAAACAAAAATGGAATCAAGATTCTTATCGGTACGTTTACGGAAATGAAGAAATATTTCAAGTAATTAAAAATTTGAAACAAACATTGAAACATTCATACAAAACTCCAGTGTTTGTTTAACGAACTCAAACTTGAACACAACTCACGAATAAACTTGCCGGAATAAAGTATCATTCGACTATTGAAAAGAATGTTGATTGATGATTTGTATAAAATAGAATAATCATTCCACTCGCTCCGCTCCGCACCTCGTTGGCTATCAGCTCATGTTCGACTCGAGCTCGTGAAACATTTGTTAAGTATACAATGATATGACATGACATGACATGATTGACGTGGTTTAACATGACATGACATGCCAAGACACGACCCAACGCAAATAGAAATGACTAGATATGATATGACATGACATTTCATAATAATTAGTGAATAAACCCCCTCTACGCTTTTTTTTGTTGAGAGCTCGGGAAAACGTACTTGGATTTGTATGCGCGTACACAAAGCATTAAGAATGACTAGTTCATCTTGTTATATTTTAGTGGTGCCTGCCCTGACGATAAAAAATGGGATTTCCTCCAATAAGTTATCATCTTATTTTGATAAAATTAAATTGCAAGTATCTGGGTCATCGTTTTTCCTTTCAATGTACTTTTCCGAAAAAATGTCCCATTCGGGGCATTCAACCAATTTTTTCGGAAGAGTACGTTGAAAGGAAAAACGATGACCCAGATACTTATTTGTTCCATTTCCTTTCATTACCACATGCATTGGTTCTTGTTTAAAATTAAATTGAGAGTCAGCAAACTGATCAGAATGGATGTGTTACCAATCAGCTTTACTAAGTGATCCAGTGAACCAGTCATCATACAACTGTATACGTACTGTAACAGCATAAAAGTATACGATACCAGAGTTCCCCCCTGGGGGACTCTCTTACTTAGCTTATCGAAGATGCTCGTCGCATCATTTAGGTGTTAAAATTCCAGATTTTGGTGACGCTTAGAGTATCTGAGAGATTACGGTTACGTTAAGACCCTTTTGGTTCGTTGATCCTTGGATTTCTTTTGACAGTTTGTTCTCATTAGAATTACAGAATACTCTGTCTGTTACATGCACGTGTTTGGTAACTTTAATGGGTCATAAAATGCCGGTACCACACCCATATTGGTAGCATTCAAGGGTTGGTTTTTGAAAATGTCGACAAGCAACCCAGTCCTGTTTTCCAATGACCAACTGTAGCTATAATACCAGGAGTGCTAAATCGTTTCATCTCCCGTTGTGTAGAACAAATATTTGACAGTTTTCCATAAAATACAAAGGTCCTTAATTTTTCAACACTCTAAACTCTGTATTTCAAACTGTTCAAAGCTTCGAAATTATCTATTCTGCCATGTTTAAACTACTTTTTGGAGTAGTAATAAAATTTATTTACCGTTATTTTTGCTATTACTAACACTATGTCACCGCACCATTGTTATTCTTAAACTAGTATATAAGAAAATATCACAAGGGAGCCCAAATAACATAAGCTGTATTGGTTTGTTTTGAGTTTCCTTACCACATTAACTGTTTAACTTTGTAAAATTTATTTACCTATTACTTGCACTCCGTCACACAAAACGATTATTTGCAAGGTGGTCAGCGAAATGACAATAGTAACAATAATGAAGGGAAAAATGAAAACAATAATAATGAA